>JAUESE010064572.1:0-17244 GCA_032274725.1 Malacoctenus triangulatus
GTGTGTGTGTGTGTGTGTGTGTGTGTGTGTGTGTGTGTGTGTGTGTGTGTGTGTGTGTGTGTGTGTGTGTGCGTGTTGAGTTCAGCAGTGCTGCACTGCAGTTTGAGAACAGAGGCAGCTCACAGCAGAACCCCACTTTCACACAAATACAAGTAAAAATGCAGCAAGTGTGAAAAAAGTACGATTCACTTTTATATGTGTCTGTGACAAAGACTGGAAGATTTATTGCAGTTTCTCTTACCACTGTCTCCTTTGTCATCATCCTGACTACATTGCTGGGAACCGCAACATGTGGTAGAAAACACAAAACATGGTGATTTACTTGGATCTTTCCTGCCAAGGAGAATAATTTATGGGAAAAGGTTTCAAGCCCACGTCATAGTTTTTATTTTTAACATGACTGTAGGTGCTGAGTCTGTGGTTTTATTCTGGGTTTATCAACCGAATGGTAAAGTTGGGATGTTCGTGGAGTTTATCCTCCAGCAAAGTTCATCAGCTCAGGTTTCTCTTTGTACGAGTCTTCAAGTTCCTAAGTCCTGTAGACAAGGGCATTTTTAGATATGATAGTTTGTTGTCATTTATCAGATGCTCTATAGCTATTCTCTCTCCCTCCTCTCTTCGCATTGCTGTACAGAGTGTAGATGCCACCTCTGACTGGCTGAAGCAGATGTTTTATTCTTGATTCAGCTCATTGCTACTTTGTTGTTCCATGTTACTGACAGATAAGTCGATCTGAAAAAATCTGAAGTCAGCAATGCCCGACTATACACCTTGGATACAAACATGTACCTGTTGTGTAGTAAGTTATCTGTGAACAAACATTGTTGATGTGGAAGTACATGAATTGAGTGGAGCTGCAGAGAACTCTAGGGCCTTTAAGAATGAAAGGGGGCAGGAGCTTTGTGTGCTACAGACAAATATACGCTCAAACATACAAAGGGGCCAAATCTCTGAAGATCCCTATTTGATCCCTGTTTCCCTCATTCAAGCTTCTTGTCAGTATGTGGCTTCTTGGAGGTTATGTCATCTCATGGAAACACAAAGACGACATCCTTAAAGTCCTGCTGGGAGAGAACAGGACCTTCTAACTGAAGTCTGTTTGTGTGCTCAGCTCTCTCACCTTTCCCTCTCAACCAATCGTTGCAAAGGACGGACAGTAACATTTGAGGTGTGATTTACAGGCAGCAGTTTGATTAACAGGTCACAGTCTGGAGTGAAGCATCATCACACTGCCCCTCTGTTTAATCTAGCCAGGTATCATTAGCATAGTTCAGTCAGATATAGCAGGTTGTCATTCCTCTTATTTGCTCTCAGTTGATTGGCTGAATGACCTGCCTTCACTCATTGTGAGCTGGGATTGAATCTTGTACACTTCATGACCCTTAAATGGAAAAAGTGGTTTGGAAGATGAATGAAACCAAGAGTTCCATAACAACAGCATCTCAAGTAGGGATGTCCTGATTGGATCACAGCTGATTATTTGCATTTTTGATAGACTGGCGATCATCCCAACCAGGTTATTATAACTGCTGGTAGACATAGAACCTGAACCTGAGACGCCATTGGTGAAATTTTAGAGAGAGCCATGTAACAACAACCACACTCTTGCAGCACAGCAGCAATGGAGGTAAACCTTCAGTGATGTGGGAATATTTTGTCTGCTGAAAAAGTCATTAGTCCACAGGTTGGGCAACGCTCCTCTTTGGACAGGCCCGTCATCGTTGGATGAATAAAACCTTTTTATATGAGTACCTTCACAGTATTACTGCAGAACATTCTGTTGCCATTAGTGCTGTCATGTATTGAGAAATTTTATTTGAGTTAATCACAGTCATGATCAGTGTTTATTCACAACGAATTGTGATGTCTCATGTATGGAAACTAAATGACGAAAGGAAGAAAAACATGAAAACTGCTGAAACATATGTTAAGTTGCATAGTTATTACAAGTTAACAAAATGATTAGCAACAGTTTGTGGTCTTTGATTTGGACAAATCAGGTTTACTTAAAAAAAACAAAAAAAAAACCCTCTGCGAATCACAACCAAATTTCTCCAAGGCATTCTTGAACCATGTTGTCACAACCTCCAAAGACATTATTTCTATCTCTGAATTCTTGATCAATCCAATCACACATGCAGATAACCATCAGGAATGAGGAATGTGATTTTTCTAAGTCAAAGTATCACAAGGAAAAATCCTTTGGAGTAATAAGTGAAACTCAGAGTGTTCGTTGTTATTGAACTGAATTATATCATCCAAGGGGGGTACACCTTGATCATATTCAAACCACGAGGGCTCTCTGTGTATATTTAGAGGAGCATTCAAATGTCTTGTCTCATCCTGCCTTCATGTGGGGAAGTTCTGCTTTCAACAACAAAGAAATGCAAGCAGGTTAATATACCAAAAACTTTTAGGCTATCAGCAGGTATTTGACTCTTAACAAATCTGGATGGTGGGCCAAAAAGTCTAATACATCAAAAGTGAATATCTGGACATCCTGTACTGAACCAAGCTGGCTTTTGCTTTGTTTTTTGGTTGTTGGGTTTTCTTTTGCAATGTATTCTCTTTTGTCCACTAAGTTTAGTTTAGTATTATGTGCAGTTTGGTCTTAGTCTTGTTCATGTCATGTCCTGCCTCCTCGTTCATCTCGTCACATTTTTTTATTGTGGAGGTCATGTGCCCATCCTGTGTCTGGTACCTTGCCCTGTCTGTCTCCTGATTGGGGGATTGGCTCCACTCTTCCCCCACCTGTAGTCAGTGTTTGAGTACTGTGTGTCTCCGCGTGTCCTTTGTCGGTTTGTCATTTGTCTCAAATCTTGCTGTGTCATTTAAAACCTGGACTGGCTTTGGAGTTTCAAAGTCTTTGTTTACAATTGGAATTACAATTGGAACGTTTGTCTTTGTGGACAATTCCCTGTCATCTGGAGCTCTTTTTGGTTTAGACTTTGGTTTACTGAAGACTTTTTGTTTGGATAGATTCCCTTATTCTTCCTGTATTAAGGTCCTCTACTTTGCTACCCATGACACATCCCTTGTTTTAGGTAACAAGGGGTGCTATGCACATAGAACATACCAAGAGATTTGTAAGTTTCTGACACAGATTCATTCATGCTTGATTATAATTGTGTGCCAGGGGGAGAGAACCATTTCCAGTCATCTCCAAACGGAAGCAGGAAAGCACCGTAGTGCATTAAGCACAACCCCCCCCCCCCCCCCCCCCACACACACACACACACACACACACACACACACACACACACGCTAATTTAGTCGTGGAGTGCTTGATTACTAAGTGCTATGATGCTGTGTGTCTGAGTGCTGAGATGTGATGCATCAAGTTGTGTGTGTGTGTGTGTGTGTGTGTGTGTGTGTATGTGTGTGTGTGTGTGTGTGTCCTGGCTGTCACACTGAGCTGTCGCTCAGCTGAAGCAGTTTAGCTGCTGGGACACTTCTTACAGCTTGGTTCATTCCTCCAAGATTCCTTGTTGGCTTTGTTCACTGTTTCATATTATATCTTGTCTCATATGGTAACCCCCCCCTAAAAAGACAGAAACTATTTAGACATCATGTATTTGAGAAAACCAATGTCATGAAGCAGCTAAATATGTATTGTTCCAGCTGAAGCATCAAATGGTAGAGTATTATAGGTTGGTTTGCTTCTTGTGTGCAAGATTTTGTTCAACCCTGTTACCGATACTCAGGAACCTAAAAAATCCATCCGTTCATCCATCCATTTTCCTACGCTTCTCTGGGACCAGGCAGCAGTCTCAGCAGAGTCCAAGACTCCCCTTCACTTTCTCCTGCTCTCATGGGGGACCCCAAGCTGCAGTCCCTCCAGCATGTCCTGGGTCTTCCCCGGGGCCTCCTCCCTGTGGGGCATGCCTGGAACACCTCCTCAGGGAGGTGACCAGGAGGCATCAGAAACACATGCCTGAGCCCCCTCAGCTGGCTCCTCTCTATGTGAAGGAGCAGCGACTATGCTCTGAGCTCCTCCTGAGTATCAGAACTCATCAACCAATCTCATAAGGTGTGTCCTGCCACCCTGCGGCCGAAACTAATTTCCGCCATTTGATTCTAAGATCTTGTCTTTCGGTCATGCTCCAAAGTTCGTGACTGTACGTGATGATGGGAATGTGCTTGGATAATTGAGAGTTTCGTCTTCAGCTCAGCTCTTACTTCACTGCAACAGACCAGCACACTGATTTGGAGGTGCTAATTCTCATCCCAGCTGCCTCACACTGTCATGCAAACCGCCCAACATGTGCTGAAGGTCCTGATTTGAAGGTGCCAAGAGAACAGCATCATCTGCAAACAGCAGAGATGATATCCTGTGGTTCCCTGATCTAGACTCCCTTCAGCCCCTGGCTGCACCTAGAAATCCAGTCCACAAAAGCAAGGAAGAGGCAGGGGACAAAGGGCAATCCCTGCTGGAGGCCAACATGACCTGGGAACATGTCTGACCTCCTGCTGGCAATGAGAACCAAGCTCGGCTCATACAGAGACGACACAGCCCTGAACAGAGAACTGTGGAACCCAGTGGAGTCTCTAACCACCTTTGAATATTGTGAAGTACATTGAATTCTTTTGAGATAAATCCTTCATCGTGAGGAGAGAAAGTCACATTTACATTGAATAATTACCTAATTTAAGACTTGAAACATCGCTTGCTCAACCCTTAATATTCAACATGTTTTTGTTTTAATTTCAGTATGGATTTTCTGATAATGTGCTCAAATCCATCCTGGATCAAATCATTCAAACTACTGCAAGGACAATGAGTAAAAAGCCCAATTTAAAAAATCATGAAGGACTATTCAATGAAAAAGTCACATGATAGCTGGGGTAACATTTTAGAGACTAAATAAATACATATAAAAACGAAATACATTTTCTGTAAGATATGATATTTCTTCCAAAACAAGTAATTCATGTGAAACCATACATGTACATTTAGTTTTACCATTAATATGGGATCGTTCATTTTTAGGAAGCAAAAGTAACCCTGTGTAACCTGGTTTGTCAATCACTACCAATATTTGCTTTAATCAGGAGTACAGGTTCAATATGGAATGTAGCGTCTCAGTTAGCATAAAGAGCTGACTTTGCTACATTAATAAGTAAATAAAAAGTTAAATGGTGTAGTCTTATGCTGATAATTTGGATATTTTGTTGCATTTGCTTTCCTGACAGATTCAGTGAGACAAGAATAGCTGAAATTTAAAAAAAAAAAATGGAAACAAAATTTACATTGGTCTACACAAGATGTCACTTCTAGCGTGGTTCGTGATTCACTTCCCTCCTTCATCTTCCTTGCTAAATAGGTTGTGGTCACGGGGTTGCATGTTTTAAGACACAACTTCAGATCTTGATGGGTTTTCATGACCAAAGTATTGATTTCAGCAGTTACAGGTATCAACTAGCACTCGCGCACCTGAAAACAGTGCATGTAAAACCTGTTTTAATGGTGACATTTGACAATAAGTTGGGACATGTCTGAGACCTTATTAGGATGTCTTGTTTCAGGATAGCGTTTCCTTGGATTGTCCACATGGAAAGATCATTGCAATGTCCATTTACCAGAGACAAATGCTATCAGGATGCTGGGGGGCATTTCCTCAGTGAGACCTCGCCATTTGATTTGCAGGTATTTTTTTACTTTGTGCATCTTTCAATTCTCACAGTCTTTTAATTATTTCTTCTGCAAAACTCCCATTTTTTTCCTGTATCATGGGTAGTGTCTGATAACTTCCTTGCTTGCAAAAACCCTCAATTGGATATTGCTTGTTGTATGTGACTCAGTATGTGATTGTATCCGTGGAGGTCGTGGGCGAGTTCTAAGAGCTCAATAGGCTGAATCGATGTTCACCAAGGAGCTGATGTTGGGGATGTGCTGGAGAGCTACGGTCTGTCTATTTGTAGTCAGGTGAAAGGGCTTTGTTAGCAAGTCAACATCAGCTCAGATTGTGGGGATTCAGGGCCAGACCCAGTGTAAAGCCATCAAAGTCCCCTGGAGTGCCGCTGAAAGGGGGGTCAGTCGCTCTTTCTGTAGAGAAGCGACAGCGTCTGGCCACCAAAAAAGCTAAAACTAAATGACATCAATAAATCTGCACTTTGAGGGAATGTCAAATGATGCAATTGACACTGCTGGAGGTGACGGGGGGGGGGGGGGGTTCCCACTTTATGTTCCCCCATATGTTTGGTTTCAGAGCAAAACAAAGATGTGTATTTCCTCCCGTGACATTGATGATATGTGCTCAGGTTGTGAGTAGATCCTCATCCTTACATGGGATGCTATTACTTGCATGAGTTAGGTGGAATTAGGCTTCAGTGCTTTTCTGAAGTGTCACAATCTTTTGGATGGAGTGCAGCTGTGGGACAGCATTGAAGCGCAGCAGATCTGCTCACAGCAGACTGAATTAAATGACAGTTAACAGTGATAATTACTGGGGTGGATGGTGGGTGGGGTGACATCACAATGACATCCCCCACATTTACAGTGTCATGGCTAATTGATGGCTGAACCCAAACATCGCTCAGTCTTGCCCGCTCATGACGGAGTGTCGAAGTGTCCGAGTGTGGCGCCACACACAAGCAGTGAAGTGTATGCTGAAGGGCGACTTTACTACTTACCCTGCACTTATATGCCCTTTGTGTAATGGATACCATGGCTTAAGTGGTAATGGTGCAATAAAAAAAGAAAGACAGAGGCAGAGAGGGTGAGAGGAGAGACAGAAATGAGGAACGAGGGAAGGGAAGAAAAAGGGAAGGCAGAGGCAAGGACGCACGGATGAGGAATGGACAAGGAGGAAGAAATGGAGTCAGAGTTGGAGAGGAGGGAAGGTTGTGGGGAACGTGGTTCAGGAGATGGCTGAGACACGAGAGTGGATCAAAAGACACAAAGAACCAGGCAGTCTGTCAAGGGAAAGGCATCTTGTGGCTCTCAACTGTAGTGTTTTCAGCAATGTGCTGTTGTTTTTGTAGCCCTTCTATCTGTATTTGGCGTGCTGGCTACCTTGTACCCAAACAAGCAGGATGGATCTAGCAGAGTGTGCCTGCTACGCCTCCAAACTTAGTGCTTGCAGGCAGTTTGTGTTATGGTGGAGTGAAGTGCATATGTCTGTTCATCCCTGTCTTTGTCTGCTAACAGGATAAATCGAAGAGGTAGTCACAGATTAGCACTAAATTCAGTAGGACCAGATGATGTGATGCAAAGTGGTTCAATTTGGGTGATGATGTGGCTCAAAGTCACATCACAGACCCAGAAGCAATTAAATACGCATCTAAGGTATATCAAAGAATATTGAAAAATGTGTATCCATTTCTGGCTTTACAGTTGGAAGCACCACAGTGTGGTGTGGCAGAGGTATGCGCTCTGCCGAGTGCCCTTCTAGTTTTAGATAGGAACTAAAAAAATTTACTGGCTTTTATCTTTTCCCAAATTCACTGATACACCCCGTCAATTTCCTCACATAACAAAGTCTGTCACCTCCAACACACTATGCAGCAAACAACTCCACCGGCTGCAGAAGCACTTGAGGCTAATCTGCTTTTTCTCCTCTGAATGAGCTTCGTGTTTGACTTTACTGGGAAAGAACACCTGGAATCAGAGTGCAACCTGAGAGCATGTGCGTTCTTCCATTCTTCTGCTTCTTTTCAACAGTCAGGGAGAAAAGGATGTGTTACAGAACGTCTTTAAAACTTGTCAACGATAAGTCATTGTAGGTTATGTCACCATCAGTCCTTGAGATTCTTTCATGCAGTAGACTGATAAATCCTGCAAATTTTGCTGTTGTGTCAAAAAGCTTTGGACCAAAAGCTTCGCTCTATACAGTGTCACCACCTCTGTCGTACAGGCGAAGTAAGCCAACAGGCAGGTGCAGAGCTGTGATGCGAGCAAACGAACCAAAGCTTTTTAAACGGCTCTTCAGAACAAATGAGTGTGTGGCCGGTGAGTGGAGAAAGGAAAAGCACAGCAGCATCAAAATGCTTCTGTTTGAGGACAAAGCTCTGAAGTGAAATGGCAACCAGTCTTTCATCCAGGTCAACAGATTTTTTTGCATTCTTGCTTCTCATCACCAACAGTCGGTGTGAGACCACAAGCAGCTGGCTTCACGCGCTTGACTCCTAAATGACTGAAACAGGTCAGAATGATGTGTCTCTTACCTGTAGGATCAAAGGTGTGGTGTTTTGGTGGGTGATGCAGACAGAAATCAGCATCTGTGAATACATGTAGCAACAAGATTAGTGAAATATTGTGAATCGTACTCTTTCCACTGTAACCTTCAAGAAGCGATTTGTTACCCCTGAAATGTTATTTGCTTTTAATGCTGACAAAAATTATTGTAGCATTTGTTTTCCATTAGAAGTGAGAAATACTTAGTTTTCAGATAGAATAGTCCAGAGCTCAGATTTGAAGTCCATAATGGACATCACTGGCTTTTGTAGAGTGTCCAGACTCACTATAAAGGCTGTTTTGTGAGTCGTTCATGAGTCCCTCTGTCCTCAGCGTGATGGAGTTGTGTGTCTGTCAGCATCAGAGTGCCCGCCACAGTGGAGGCTGGAGCTGTCACGGAGAAGCTGCAAGGTTGTGATCTATCTTTGTGGTGAAGACGAAAACAGTCTGTAATGAGCTCCTCCCTCCCTGTCTGCAAGATGAAACCGGAGCCTGCTGGCTCGCACACTTCCTGTTTCAATTCAGCTCCCAGTGATAAACTTCATCTGCGAGTGGCATTTTGTCAAAAGATTGCTTTTACAGGACTGTTAAATGGTTAAAAACATAACCAATCTTTTCTTTTTTGATAATTTTGGACGCAATTTTTTTGAAATTTATTTATTTGGTAGTCATTGGATTGTTTTTTTGTCACATAGTGCAGTTTGAAAGCAAATAATGCTCGAAAAGCCTGTGCTGGGTTGATGGCACACACAAAATATCATTTTGCGGGTTTTTTTTTTTCATTGAAAGTCCTGAAAAAAGTGATTTCATTTGATTTTGGTGGCGTTTCATTTGGAGTCTCTTTCCTGTAAGTTGTCGTTGTTGGGATTCATCGCCACGTTAAATCCGATGTTAAATTTTCTCTCTCTCAAATATTACCGAGATGAACAAATGCAAGTTGTTTGCTCAGCCAACTGAAGTAATACCAGGAATTTCCTTTTCTTTCAGGAGCTTTATAAGATAACCAGATAGCAGTGTGCCATATTGTATCAGTCCTCATATTACTGGATACTCGCGACCTTTTTTTATATCCTGCGTCTCTGAGACGAGAGCCCAGTAACTCGGTAAAGTCAGGAGACCTTCACTCCAAAGCTGGATTAACATCCCTCCTTATGTGGCTTCACCTACCAAGCAAAAGCAGTCCAGCCATGTGGCACCATGAGTGGCAGGAACTCAGTTGCTAGACCAACTCGTCTGATAATCTATAGTAGTTTAAACCCAGCTCGTTTATTTATTTATTTTTACAATTTTATTTATGATTTTTGACAGCATATATAACATTAATAAATACAGTTTGTATTCTTGGCTGTACATTTTTTCCAAAAACCCCAATAAATAAGACAACACCTAACTTAGACAGACAAAACACGTTACATACAAAAAAAAAAAAAGTACAAAAAATCAAATGAAATGTGAAATATAACAAGTATAACAGCAGTTAAATAATTACACTTGAGTCGTGGCTGGCTTATCTAACTAAGGTATAGTGCACATTTTAAAAGTTTCCATATATTTCAAGAATGGCTGCCATGATTTGTTAAATTTAGTCGGTGAACCTGTTAGTGTACTTCTCATCTTTTCCATGTGTAAAAACCTCATAAGGTCAGCAATCCACTGATCGTGAGTAGGAAGGACTTCTTTTTTCCAATTCAAAAGTATCAAACACCGTGCAAGTAAAGAGGCAAAAGCAACAGCACTTGAATGGTGCTTAACTATAGAAATGCATGAAGGCATCACCCCAAAGAGTGCAATCAAAGCCAAGGGAGCAAGTTTGATTTTAAATATCTCAGAAAGTGTCTTAAATATAGCTGTCCAATAGTTGTTTAGATGACATGGCATGTCCAAAAAGTTTGTATAAGTGAGACAATTTCTGCTTTGCAGCGATTACACATTGGATCACTATCTGGATAAAACTTAGCTAACTTTTCTTTGGAAATATGTAAACGGTGAAGAACCTTGAATTGAAGAAGCCCATGCCTGGCATAGATAGAGGATGAATGTACCCTATGCAACATACAGTCCCAAAGATCAGCTGGGATGTTCATCGCCAAATCTTTTTCCCAGTGCGACTTTATAATGGTGAGAGATGGAGATTGTAAATCTAGTTGTAAACTGTAAATTTCTTTAATCACTCCCTTCTTGCGAACATTAATATCCAAAATACTATCCAAAATTGTTTTCTCTGGTAAATTAGGAAAATTCCAGCTCGTTTATTTTAACACTAAAAGACTGTAAACAAGCACAGTGTATGGCAGTGCTAAACAAAAATGAAGCAACCAAGAAACTTCATTTATTTATCTAAACAAGGTCAAGCCAACCAAAATACACTGTGCCAACTTATTACCAAATTCAAGCCATACGAAACATTTCAATAAAACTGTTATCTTGACATCTTATCGTCAGTCAATTGTGTAATGATTTAGAAGGGGGTTGGGGAGGGGATGGACCCAAACAAACCAACATAATGATCAGAATGCATGACTAGAAGAGTCAATCTATGGCAGATATAATTTTAATCAGACAAACAGGAATGCCCTCCTTCCCCAAGTCTTGGCTTGAAAATCTGAATAAACACTACAATTTGTAATCAAACTTCTTTTGTGGATGAATAAACTGCAGCTGCTAAATCTAACCAGCACTATCTTTCCTCCGTATTTAAATGACATCTCTCAAATTGTTTCAAGTCAATAAAAAGATATAATATTTGTCAGAAAACACCTAAATCATAGAACAGAATTCTGTCTGTGAATCCTTTGGAAAAGCAGCTGAATGCTTTCTAATAGTTGAAGTGGAATGCAAAAATCAGTCCAAAATCACATGAAAAATACCTGACTACATTGTCACTTTCAGTAATGTCTGAGACTCAATAAGGCAGACAGCGATTCAGACACGTGTCGCCGTTGATGATGACTGTCAGAGGTATGCAGTGACATCACGAGGCTCAAACACATCAGAGTCTTCATGGACAAAAAGATAAAGCACGATACTTACCATAAACATGTTCACGGCATCTTCAGATGTTGTAATGAACGTAATCAATGAGGACATGCAGAGAAGAATGATAGACATGGATGGAAAGTACTTTTTTAATATTAAGTTAAGGAAACTCAAAGTGCTTGATTCCTTTGAGTGTCTGTGTTCTCAGTGCATCCTGAAGAATTACAACATGACTTGTGAGACCTCAGACTGCCTCTTTCTTAGAATTCAGTTGTCCTTATTCAGTTGTCTGCAGTAATGGCCTCCAGGGTTGCCCCAGAATATTACCCAATTAATATTTCAACGATGAAACTTCCAATGTGAAATTACCGTACAAATCATGCACAGATTATGAATAACCTACGGTACTCAAGTATTTCAAAGGCACCGCAGAGCCTAAACTGTTGTTCTCCGAGGGATCAGCATATATGCTGTAAATCTTTTCCGTGTTTTCGTGTTTTTCTCACTGAATCCTCGAGCAGTCAAAAGAGTGAAGCACAGAACAGTCAGGGAGGTCTTCAAGGACAAATGCTTCTCCCACCACAGCAGTAACAGGACACTGGGAGCTGGAAGCTGCTCCTCTTCTGGCTCAGTGGCCCGGTCATACAGACTAGAAATGAAGACCTTCTTCGTCCCAGGAAGGACCCTCATGGCAACAATTTGGTGATGTGTTGTGATACCAGATGCCTGAAAAAAACACAGCTGTGTATGTTACGCCCCGTTACCAGGGAAAATGATAAAAGAAAACAAACCAAGAGCAAATACCGAGCTCGACACGTTTTCCTTTCGCTCCGTGTATTAGCTTTCACTTCTAGCCACACACTACAGTCAAGACTGGCGCAGACAAAACCAAACAAACACTGCACAGCAGACTCGCCGCAGATCGACAAAACAACAATGAAATATAATTCAGTTCTCTCACATAACCCACCCAAAAAATCCACATTTCCATAACAGGTAAGCTGAAATTTCGGTCACAAAGAATATGAAATGATAACTTTCTTATCTAAGCGATAACTGTTACTCTCACTGTATTGTTCTTTCCCGGCCTGCAAGGCAAAAACAATCAAACACAGAACAAATCAATCTTGATTCTCAGCTAATCGCTCTCAATGAATCAATTACTGTTTATCACCTCATCATTTCCGCAGATCGCCACTGAACAAGGATAAACAATTATGAACTATATCATTTTTAACCTGACACTTGTCTTTTACCGTTTTTTAACCATCAGACAATCCTTTTAAGTGCATTTTGTTTAAATGACCACTTATCGCCATGACATGTAGAACACGTGTTCAAATGGATAAAGCAAACTATTTTTTTTCTCATTAAGAAAAATCTGGACAATGAAAGACAACAATTAGACTCATTTTACAGGGTCTCTGGTATTTTTTGCAATGCTCAGTGGTCTATGGTGTCTGTCATCAGATCCCTGCATCCAAAGTCAAACAACCGGATAAACAGAAACCTCCTTTCTTTTGATGCACTTTTCCTTTATCGCTCATGATCAAACAAATGAGCTGCAAGCTCCGATGACTGGCATAAATGATGTCAGACTTTGATGCAAATGACAGAGTTATTCTGAAGAACATTATATCAGAGTACTAATCCAAGGTTGGTGGTCCGATCTCCCGTCCTGCCCAGTCCATGTGTCGAGGCGTCCTTCAGTAACACACTGAACCCCGAACCGGTAAACCTCCTTCTGAATAATATGATTGTGTGTCTGATCCTCAGTGTAACCTCGACCAGGAGAGGGAAGGGGGGGTGGGTGGCAAGCCTGATTGAATCACTCAACCGTGCCTCTCTATTGTGCGTGCGTGCGTGTGTGCGTACGTGCGTGCCATTGTGTGTATTGGGTGACTGACTTTGAATCCTCCTTTGCCCTTTGGACTGGACACTGAGCTGCAGTAGACACAATCACACCCAAAGCTAAAAACTACAAATACTGTGTCAACAAATGCAGAGAAGATGTTTCTGTGGTTCACACTTCACCCTTGACGGGAGGCACAGGTGGCGTTCTATCAGAGCACCACAATCCACTGAGCTCTGACAACAACTGGTTGATTTGCAATGATTTGTGAAGGTGAGAAAATACTTTGGGCGACATACTTTGGGCGACATAATGTATTTCTGCCTCTAGTTCCACTTGGAAAAATTTCAAGACTTATATTCATCTTCTGTAGTTACATTGTCTGTTTCTGATCTTGTGAAAATTATCCATGGTCAGTTCAGATATGTTAAAGTTCATTCTCGCAGACTCTCAGCAAGTCGAGCTGTTGAATGCTAAGTGCCCTGAGTTTAGTAGGGCTGCAAATAGCACTAGTCATAACAGTGTTAACACACTGAAGAGTGAGGAGCACTTTCAAAGTGTTTTTCTGCGTTCATTTCCTTCCCGGTTGAAGAGAAGGAAGTTCCCGTGTCTGTGAGGTGGATTGGATGGCAGAACTCCGTGCACTGCATAATCACAATGGCCCCCTCAGTCTGTTAGCCCACAGCCACAATGTTTAATCAGGAAGGTCATCTACAAACAAACTGCAGCCAGGGTCCAGAGTACTGGGGGTCAGACTTTCTCACTGTGAGTCACACGTTGCTTTGATTCTATGTCACGTTATTGACTTTCGGCTGATGTAACACCATGAGGGGAGTGGGTCATCCTCTGAGCAGTCAAACAGTCTGCAGCACCATCTGCTGGTCCAAGTACAGACCATAGCTCACATTGAAAGCTTGCCCCCGCCTTCTCGTAGAGCAGTGGATTTGTACAGCAGCCTACAGAAGGAGCCATGCAGACCCTTATGACTTTTTCACAGACCATCAGTTTATTGTACAAATATCAATTTTACAATTTTAGAAGTTTTGTTTTCAAAACTCATGCCATTGCATACATTTTAATCTTTTTTGGTTTAAGTAGGGAAAACCTTGATCAGGCGATACATACAGTGACCCAGAGAGAGTCCAGTGATACCATAGAGATCGGACTTTTGGTGAAACAATGTATGTTAATTCCCTGTCTGATGCATTACAAAAAGGTCTGAAACAACTCGTCGACTAGTCACGAGTACGACAATCAAAAGTGTTGACGACTAATTCAGTTGTCGAAGCATCATTTATCCTCTTGAAACTTTGTTTTTCTCTCAAAACTGCTGCTGAACCTTCTGTTGCCTTTTTCTGTCATTCTGTCCTTGATACACACGCTCAGTCATGTGATCGGCATCAGCTGTGACGTCACTAGAAGCTATACCAGAACAGTGTCATGGCTACCCAGCAACAGACCTCGAAACTTTTGGGAGAATTTTCACAAAGTAAAAGAGAAGCAGATTCAATGCATCATCTGCAAGGTAGAACTTGCCTTCCATGGCAGCATGTCGATGATGTGCGAGCATCTGAAAAAGAAGCATGTTGTGGCTGGTTCAATTTCTGATGAAGAGAAGCTAATTGGCTTGTTAGCAGCTAACATTAACGCAAACACTGAGCTACATACTTATATTGATGGCTGTAAACGTTAAAGATCCAATATTATGCTATGTTTCAAAATAAATAATATTAACAATGAGGCCCCCAAAGCATGTGTTTGCCCTCTGTGCAAAAAAGATCCTCTCAGATTAGGTAGGCAGCCTGTACCAGAAACCTCCTAATTCAGCCTTCTTCTGGACAAGCTGTTTTGATGCCTTACTTAATAATGCAATGAGCTGCTGATTTCCACGCCCCCTCCCTCACGAAGGCCGCGCCCCCACCAGCCCGCAACCGGTTGACGAGATAATTGCTATTCGTTTTGTTGAAAACATTTTTCCCCCCTCGCAGAAACATGGGACAAATCGCGTTCTAATCAGTTAGTTATGAAGCACGGAACATTCATTCTAAATACGAATGATTACGTCTTTTAAGAGGGGGCTGGCAAACAACCTTTCAATAAACAAACCAACAAGGAACACCTGCACCTCACATTTTGCCCGAGCAGCTGCAGCATATCTGCTGTGATAAACTGATCAGGCTGCTAATAACAAAAATAAAGTAATATAACACAAGCACACAATCAGAATTACTGCATATATCCTGTTAAGCAAAGAATGTTTGTGAAGCGCAGAGAACATCATCTATCTTAGAAAAACTACTCGCTAATCTAAACAGCAGAGGCTAACATTACCCTACAATGCAGACAATGCAGGGACAGTGATATAAACAGTCATCACAACAATCTAAATGGCTAAGAAGTTTCGCATGGTAGCTTGTGAATCTATGGCTCAAAAATTCTGATGCTAAATGTGTCTGCAAAAACACGAGACAAAAACGCTGGCAGCAGTGACCGAGCTGCGTTCGCTGTAGCGCGAACATGTTGACACTTATCAGGCAAAGCAGGCCAACAGGTAAAATCACTTGCAGCTCCTACCTTTTCAGCTTTGGAACGGAGAAATAATGTGGGCACACATGCAAAACTTTCGGAAGTTTTGCGAGTATATTTCCATCAAAAATAAAATCCATCCACGTAGTCTTCATGAGCTCAGATGAAGGGAGTAAAAACAGACTTTTGTGCTTGTCGATGCAGCCATTAACAGAGCAACTGCTTAGCTCTTAGCTTAGCCATGTCTGCTTCGGTCGGCCTCAGCGAGGGGAATGCTCACTTCCTCTGAGATTTTGAAGGGCGGGGTTGGGTTGGGTAGCTGAGGACATGTCAACGGCAGCATCCACAAGCGTAGGGAGTGGTTTTTCCCCGTTGGACATCATAAAGGGCAAGCTTTCAGATACGTTCGTTTGAGGACACATTTGCTAAAAGGTACAGCTAGACAGTGAGAGAGATTAAAGTTGTTTTTTTTTCCTTTTTGGGCCTCTACACATGCTCAGAGACACATATTACTGTTAAAAACCCTTCAGAAAGTGAATTTTGCATAATATGGGACCTTTAACATTCACAATGGCAATTTAATTATTTGTATTCTTTAGGCCAGTGCCTTGTCCTTATTTTACTCAGCTGCACTTTATGCTACATTTAAAGAATTGTTTGTCACTACAAGCTGCAAAGTTCATTAAAAGTTAAATGAACTGTCAACTTAATTGTATTTATTTTTAGTTACCTTAAACACTTCAAGCTGGGAGGAAATTATAGTTATATAAGAGCAGCTGGAGTTTACATACGATCTGACTAGTCGACTATCACAAAGAAATCCGTGACTCATCGACTATCAAAATAGTCATTTGTGGAAGCCCTAATTACAAACAAGCTGCTTTGGTGTCATTAGACTGTGTCTGCACGGGCGGGCGGGCGTGCGTGCGTGTGTGCGTGCGTGCATGTGTGTGTGTTTACAGCAAAGACGGTCTACTCTTACATAATCGCTTTGTGACTGAATTGAGTCCTCAACCTGATTTGTATTGATCAGCCAGACTCTGACTCATGCATACTTAATTCAAGGCAAGGCAAGGCAAGTTTATTTATATAGCACAATTCATACACAAAGTAATTCAAAGTGCTTTACATTCAAGACAAATAAAATCACATAAGAAATTAAGGAAAATTGGTAAAATTCAAGAAAGAGGTTTTGTTTTAAGACAGCCAGTAATTAAATGTTTTGATGAAAAGCCTGAGTAAATAAAATAGTTTTGATGCCTGACTTAAAGGAATACTACACCCAAACAATGAAGTGCCTTCATTTTCTACGTTGAAGAGTCTACTGTGCTGATAAGGAACACACTCGAACCATCTTCTTAATTTCACGGCGAAAATGACTCACAACAGCTTTTTACAACTCTGGCTCACAGCAGAATGTAAACAAAAACAACGGAAGTTCTCCTTCTATGCTTACATTATCGGAACAGCAGACTCTTGAAGGCACCCTCACAGCTGGTGTGGTTTGCCGTGGTTTCTGGTAGTGTGGTGAACTCGCAGGTGGCAATTATTTACAACTGTTTAGGCTCTAAAAACATTCTAAATGATTCAGTTTCGAGTAAATTATGGACGGTACCCACTCAGGACACTTGGATTAAATTGGACGAGCAGTATGGAGGAATATTGACACGTTTTTGTGGACTTTTATGGACGTTTTTGGACCGGGCCCTATTGA
>JAUESE010064595.1:0-17232 GCA_032274725.1 Malacoctenus triangulatus
CATTCTTTCTTTTCTTTTTTTTTGCGTGTGTTGTGTGAAAGTTATATGAGTTGCTGCGATTCAACCAGTCAAATTATGAGGTCAGATTCTGTTTGTCTTTTCAAATTTGTGCTTCATGTGCCCTTTTTTAACTTTGAGCACCTGCCCCTCCAAAGGTCTCTGCACAGCCCTGGGTAAATGTTTTAGCCAATCAGAGGCAGAGTCCACACTCAGTACATAGATGCAAACAGAGAGGAGAGAGAGAAACTAACATCCGACTCATCGTCTCCTCAGCTGACGTCACAGATGTTGACATATCAGTAAACCGTTTTTTTCTGTTATTTGTCCTACTTAATGATTTTAGATTAAGGAAATGTTTCATTAAATGTTTTTATCCAAACGGACCGTTTTGCAGTGAAAACGTAGTACTCATGACAAGCCTGTCGGTGGCACATGCGAAGAGAACTCAGTCGATGATGCCGGAGCACAAGTGATACCATAACGATGGAAAATTACATGTTTTCATTGATCAATGATGATAGGAAACTCTTCAAATTGCTTAGCTGCAAACTCATGTGAGCCAGAGATGCAGGTTTGTCACGCATGCGTGTTAGCCATGTGAGAGTGTCATCAGCCTGCAGTGTTGCATTCTTCACCTGAAAAATTTTCTGAGCTGTTGTGAGACTGAAATAGGAACCCCAACAAAAATGCACCTTAAGGTCCCTTTTGAATATTTTCATTAGCAGCAGCAGATCAATCAGGGGCTCTGCCAAAGAGCTTAATGCAAATGTGTGGCTTTATTTCCAATTTATTTTTTACAAAACAAAAGTTAGATTAAAAAAAAAAAAAACAGCTAACAAAAGCAGAGCTATTTGTGAAAAAAAAAAACCCCGCAGCTGTGAGGTGAAGTGCTTCTGGGAATATGACAAATCTCTTTAGTGAGACATTACCTGGAAACACAGGCTGTGAGGACGTCAGATCCAAAACAAAACCCATCTGGACATTGCATATATGTGCAACTTTCCATCAAACCCCCATACACTCACAGAATCAGCCAGGCTGTTGGAACTTGCCTCTGTACACGTATACAGCTGCATCAAAGGCTGCCAAAGACTCATAAAGACTTTGGAGCTGTCCAATATCTGATAGATTGTAGTGATAATTCAAAACATAGTTGCAGATATCAACCATGAAAAAATAAGCTGGGGACAGCAGCAAACAGAACTTGAGATTTTTTTCAAAAAAATTTCAATATGTTTTTTCGAGAAGATTCAGCAAGAACAGTCTGATTAATCCAATATAAATACCGACCTGATTCCACTGAAATCGACTTTGAAAAAAAATGAGTTACTACCGTGTGAATCAATACTGAGCCTGACTTCTCTGGGGAAAAAAAAAAACAACCAGCAAACAGGTCTGATTCGCCATCCTGCAGATTATCACACCGCCTTGAGGCTCTGACAGCAGAGACTCTGTAACCTTTAGTCCGGTGGCCTCCTGACCAAAGGACCTTATACAGCACAGTGGCCCATCAGAGATTAGAAAGGTCAAGCATGTGTTCCAGAGCAAGGTCATAAAGAGACCTTAAGTCATCAATAAATTGTTGAACTTATTCCTGAAACAAGCCAACAACCAGGGAGTTAGTGAACTGAGGCTGCAAAAGCTGTGATGGGAGGTCATACTTCTTGGCTAGAGTTCAAATGTATGAGTGGCTGAGCTCTGTTGCAGTATTTGAACTTTGAAGAGCTGTTGCAATTGAAACAAGGGAGAAAATCGTGCAAAAAAAAGTAAAATAAAAAGGGCCAAGGATCTTGAAAATATGGTGCTCAACTCAATACATGAACAGGACATCAGCATTCCCTTACGTCAGATTTGATGTATCATGACAAGTAATTCATATCTGGCAATTTTTTGTATTTATCTATTTTTTTTGCATTATAATTGTTAGAGAAATTCATCATAAATGAATTTCTGGCCTACACGCTTCACAAAACAACACAGAGTACTTGAACTTGAACACAGTTTCTCCTGTGTGTCTCAACGGCAGAATAACACACAGGGAGGATGTTGACCTTGAAGATCTCACCAGCACGGCCAGCACCTGGATACACTACACACCAAATATGGACATACAGATAACACATCCGTTAGGGAAGGCGGGATCCTTCTGGCCCGACCAGCTAGAATATTATCTCTGGACAATGAAAAAACGGGACTCTTACATGCTGACCTCTCGGGGGAACACATGTGAGACTCCTGCGCAGATTTCTGCTTTTAAACTCCACTTGCTTTAACTTTTGTAACCTTTTCGACAATCAATAGTAAAACTGTCACACCTGTGTTCAAATTGAACATCAGTCTCAATCTCATTTGTGTCTCGCCTAAAAAACCTGCATCGGGACCTGACAGTAATAAAAGAACCGGCTGTTGGGACATGGCGGCCCGAGAGGGTGCCGCCCGGTCTCAGAAAACCCTAACATAATGGAGCTCCTAAACTGAGATTGTAGCGTTGAAGTTAAAAATATCAAACACAGCAAATACCAAGCATTCAGTTTGCTCGGAAAGCTCGGGTATTTGGGAAAGAAACTACAGAAAACACCACCTGAAGGGAGCCTGCATAACAGAAACTAAGCGGTACCATCAAATGCAATAATTATGTGGGAGTTAAGCTTTAACAAAAAGAAAAAAAAAAACGTCTGTGTGCAGTAATATGTCTCTCTGCTATGGATAAATAGTATATTAACACAGGGCCAAAGCAGACTCACACCTCAGAAATCACTCATTCTTAAAACGATGCTGCTTTGAGTGTCTTTAGAGTGGGAAAAGTCAGACAGTGGAGTAGTTTAACCCGAATTAATGTATGTGGGTGCATGGTTCCTGCAGCAGCGTTCGAGGTGAGCCTCAAAAATCCAATAAAAGACCAACCTGGATATAGAAATCCTCCAAGGTTCTGCAGTGTTATTGCGTGAAACAGCTCGAGTTGCAACAAAAAGAAAAAAACTAGGCTCATTATGGGACCAGTGACGAGGCTGCTGAATGGAAGCAAGAAATGGTTTTCATCACATTATCAGAAGCTTTCACATTGATAAAAACAATCAAATGGTTGCTTTAAACAATGTGGTTATGTTTTCTTTTGTTTTGTTTTGTCTCATTACAAATAAAGTCATTAAAAAAGTCCAGTGAAAAAAGAAATAGAAGCCTGAAAGTTTTACAGGTGTCTTGGTGGAGATATGCGCTCTTTGAGTGCTTGCAGTAAATGGACTTTGTTGTTGAGCATACAGGCTGGAGCTTAAAGGTGGAGTCCGAAGTTCCCCCTCCCGAAAATAAACACTGGATTTAAAAAGGTGAAAACCAGCTCAATCCGTAGTCTTGGGTCTCTACTCTCGAGTGGTATTGATGTTTTTTGCAACTCCCCCTCCCCCTGGCTGTATTTTTATCTTTCCCTTTTGTTTATCTCGGTCGGGCTGTTTCTTGGTGGAGATTGCGTTATTGTCTCCAGTCAATGACGGAGCAATGGGCGTGACGCTCTGTGGGGAAAGTCATCAACTGGGAGATGTCGGACAGAGTCGCTGAAACTTTGAAAAAATGGCGGAAGCTGTGAAGAAAAGGAAATACTCTGCAGCAAAGAAAAGTTTAGATAATGCCCGCTCGAAAACCAGAGTCAACATTGATAAGACTTTCACTGGCTTCCGAGCGTTGAAGGAGAGGCTTGGACTGAAGAGCGATGCGGATTTGGCCTGCTTACTCCTGGACAGGTACGCGCAAGCATCATTACTGATAGCCTACTAAATTAGCAGCATGCTAAGCTGCTAACTAAGTAGCGTATTTGTTAGTAAGTTAGGCTGCCAGTAGACAACAGAATTATCGTGCATTGGAAGCAGTCTCTCTGTATTCGCGGCTAATAACTGTGAATGTAATAATGCTGGTGTTGACCGAGTGTGTGTGTACTAGCTGTGCTGGAAGAGACGGGATGGGCACTGATTAGCCGAGGGGAGGGGCTCTCAGTTTGAACAGTGTTTGTAAACAGAAACGGGGAACAGCTTCGGACTCCACCTTTAACTTCTGTTCGAAAGAACAAAAAAAATATATATATATATCATCATATTCAAAACTTGTTTGTATGGGATAAATACTTTTTGGGACTTTTTCTTACAGCAAGAGACAAAAAGTTAGAAGCTGGGGACAACATTCATCCAGCAGCCATCCCGTTGCACCACTGCCTTTTAGGAAGGCCAACTATCACTGTCGTGTAAGTACAAATATCGGATCTAAGTGGCTATGTTTTGTTTCCACATCGCTGCAAGTTGGCACCACTTGTTACCGTTGGGCGACAATGCGGATAATGTCCCGACCAAACACACAGTGGTAAGGAAGTGAGTGGGTTCAATCTCAACACAATATTAACATTTTGTTTGTTCATACCACAAGGGTCATCACGAGTATCACCAGTATACTCTGTTCACTAGGTTGTGTTTTTATTCCGAGTCACAACATTAGACAGGATTAAAACAGAGCGTCACACTGAGTGTAATAAGCCACTTTAGCTTCTGATTGAACTTCTTTAAGTACCCTTATCTCAGGGGTCTCAATCACATTCTTGTCTGGGGGCCAAATCGAGCCAAATCAGTTTCAGTATTGCATTTTAGAATTTTAAACTTTACCTAATGACAACCTTTGTTTAACATACAAGTCTGAAAACAGCTGCACCTAATACATTTATATACCTTTTCGTTAGCAAGAAGGCAGCTGGCATTCACTGATCTCTTGTCTGATGGTTCTGCTGATAGCTGTTGTTCAGTTTTTAGGTAGTATTATCGTCTCCTTCTTTGACTAAACACATGTAAACCCCAATCAAAAAAATTAGGAAATGAAGGATTTATGTAGAAAACTGTCACTCGTGTGTTACGTTCACTCTGAAGAAGGTCACCCGCATGTTTGACCGCCCCTGCTCGATGTGAGCAGCATTCAGCCCAATGATCACTGAATGTTTGTAACTCAACACTGGCATTACAATCTGTGCACATGCTGAGATCCATAACAAGCTGTGCAGAGCTTTCTTCCGACAGCCGAGCTCCCTCCTCCAAAATGGGATCCTGAAACCTGTTCTTAACCTCTTAGCTGATGAGGTTAATGGGAATAACTGTTGGTGGCTGCATGTAAGGAAGCAGCTGTGAGAGAGCTGCTTGTGCCATCTCGTCTCGTCTCATCTCTCTCTCTCCCCCCCCCCCAGCGGGACTCTGATGCCCTCAGCATAAAGCTTCATTTGGGAAGCTTCATGAACCTTCAATAACCATAGTCAACAATTAGCACATTTCAGCACTAAGTGAGAGTGAGTAGAATATATATTTTGTTCTGTCAACAGAATCACAGTCACACACACTGGAGCAGTCAAACTAAAGACCCAAACTCCAAACACTTTGGGACAGGTCTAGTAAAGGCATGTGTGTGTAAAAACATGTGCAAACCTATTGCACGCAAAAATGTACAAACTGATTTACAAACAATGATAACAAAGTGTTGCATCTGTCAAAGGTGCAAAATAGCAGATCTGCATCCTGTTAGTACGTTTACCACAATAAAAATGCACTGTGAGGTGATCACACACAGTTGTGCATGTGTGATGAGAGGAGAAAATGTAAATATATCAATTTAGCACAGTCAAAGTGATTTCTCAAGCCTGAATTTCAATTTGGCCCAATGAAGCTGTGTTTGTATTGAGTAAATGGTTTTGAAGACACACTACATAACTTTTAGACCTTAAATATATGCTTTTCTGACTCGTTTTGATGGCACACCAACATCCATTAAGCATATTTTTCCAGCCGTCACTACCCAGTGGCATCCCAGGGCCCAGTCACTGCACTATGTAACTTTGGGTCTCCAGGACGCCACCTTACGTTGCGTCTGCATTTCGATTTACATTTCTGTTTACTGCGTCACATACTAAACACACCTGGCTGCAGCTAGAACCGGACGCTGTGCACAATGGCTGATCCAGCAAAGAAACTTAAGAAAACATTGTTGGAGCAAGCAATAAAAAGGAAGCTGGAGAGAACTGAGAGAAAGAACGGGGTGCAAGACAGATGCAGAATTAGCCTTGTTGCTGTTGGATCGGTGAATAAAACACTATTAGCCACATTGTTTTTTGTGTGATAGTGTTTGCTCTCTGTAAATAAATCCACCCATGTCAACAGTGTTGTGGTCCAAAGGGCTCTTGGCATGGTTTGGCTGAGATGTCCGTGTTATTGTGGATCAATGCAGCGGTGGCTACACGTGTAGCTTAGCTTATGCTAATCTTGTTTTTATATCTAGTGAACATATTGTTCCTTGTCACTGGACATTGCAGCTTTTTATGTGCTTATCAGGTATATGAGCATCATTGAAGTTTGGGCAATGACGTCAACTCGCAAAGCGCCGCTGACACGGCGCACAGATGACCGTTTGGTTTTCTGACAGTATCTTACCATCCTCGGACTTTAGGGGGCGATAGAGAGCAAAAATCTGCAAAGTTCTGCAGTGTGTTTTTAAGGTGCGCATTATGCAACAAGTTCCACAACAATGACCTGCATAGGTTAAATGCACAGTGGGATTATTGTGGTATTTTTTACCAGCTGAGCGCTCAGGAGGGGCTAATACGAGTTAAAAGAGCAGCAGGAATTAGTGATGTGCGAGTCATGAACTACTGAGTCACGAGTCATCGTCTCCATTCACTCGTTCACTGACTCATTCATGTTACAGCAAACTGACTAGCCGCAAAGAAGAGAACATGCAACATTTCATTGCTGACAGGCTGCTATTCTAACTACAGTTGTATAAATATACAAGTTTATTGACTGTATCAGTCCTGTGGAAAACACTGAAACAATTTTTTGTTTAAATCCACCTCTACCTGCGCGTATGTGTGATACAGTATGAAGCGAGCGACAGTCTGTGAGTGAGCTGCTGCCTGCCGAGCCATTCGACGGTACAGTACCTGAGCTGAAAGTCAGCTTTAGTAGTCTGACTGAAAGCAGATAGAGAAATTATTTAATGCACATGTTGTGGTTGTCTACAGAATGATACATAGACTAAACATAACATGTTTATCCCGTTCCATGACTGTTCACTACTCAGTGACTCCCCCTACACTGCAGCAATGGACTCACCCGCCATACCCGTTTACCTCCTTAAGTGAATGGTGGGGATAAACTATTTACTGAACACATTCTGCTGATCAGTAAAGGTAATAAGTAGAATCTACTGTTTATTCTAATGACAAACTATGATAATACTGTGTTACTTTAATGTCTACTGTTTGATTTTAATACCTAATTCATGAAATCAACAAATTTAAATATTAAATTTTAACATTAAATAACATAACATTTTTGAACATTAAATATTAACAAATTTCCCTCTGGGATTAATAAAGTCTTTCTGATTCTGAAAATATAGTATGTTGGTACTTTATTTGACATTTCTAGTCAATTTGGTAATTATTAAGTTTATTAGATAAAAATAAAAAATAAAAACAAACTGTTTGAAAGCAGATATCCTTTTTTATATGTCTAAAGAATAGCTGTCTACTACATTCACATATTTTCATCCTCTGTTTGAGGAGTCAAAATGTTCAGAAATAAAGTTGTAAAACAAAACAAAAAAAAGATTTCACAGTTGAGGACAACTGAACGGTGCACCAATAACTTTCCACATTTACAAAAGATTTGAGTTGCCAACTGAAGCACAGTTTGTCAACATGGTGATGAGACACAAAAAATTGGTAACTAAAATATTTTCAGAGCTTCCTTTTTTAAGAGAGCCACTGATTTCATCATTGTCAATAGCTGTTAGCCGGTTTCACAGACAGGATTCATGTGACGGCAGTGCAGCGTTGTGTGGTAAAGTGGGTGCAAACATAAAGCTCACACAACAATGCTTTACAATGTGGGGTTTTTGTGAGGTGATCTCAGGTCCGAACACTATGTACAAGAGTGCAACTGTCCCGAAACCAACACAGCAGCACATCCAGCGTGACCCTCACACTGCCCGAACCACTGCCTGCTCCTCTAATCTATTAAACATGGAGCCTAGGTGCGGAGACCGTGTTTTCTGAAATTCAGAGATGACCCTTTTTCAGTCACCAAGGGCACTTTATGCGATAATAACACTCAGCAGGTGAGAAGATTCTCTGGAACAAAAAGGCAGAAAAAAACAAAAGAATGAAAAAGCCCTTAAGGTCAGTTGTGAAGATCCTGTAACGTTTGTCATTGCCCGAGGCAGCATTTCACCTACAGACACATCCTGTGTTTATATACATCAAACGTGATGCCATGAGCGGAAAACACAAAGACCTCGCTCTACATTCAAACATCTATATTCATGCAGTTTTCCAACTGGCTAGTTCTCATTGTTAGCTGGTAAAGACTTAATTAAGTTGTTGGGAAAAGGGAGAAGAGATTGGGGATTTGGCGACGGGATGTATCTAGATTGCGTCGAGTAAGTGAGCGCAGGGTGTGCAATTAATAGACTCGCAAAGAAAGAGATGAAAGAGACGGCAGCAGCAAGCGAGAGTCTCTTACTGGTCTTTTGCTGCCTCTCGACAGATGGCTTCAGGTAAGCCAGCGGAGGAGGTGGAGCAGTCGGAGGCCAATATTTGACGCTGGATTTTAGATCGCATCTGTTCAGCGGGCGAACTCGGCCAAGTTGCCCATTTGTTGGGCTGACAGCTCCTAATTCCCTGGATGTGTCTGGAAGAAAACTCTCCTTGACATGATGTTGAAAGACAGATCACTAAATCTCTAAATTGTGTCGCATTCATGAGCTGAAAAACAAAAATACTTGAAGGAAGCACTCGGAGGTTGGGCAGGTCCATGCATGTCCTTGTGTCGTCATATAAATCCTGTAGGTTTTCGTTTTTGTCTTCTTTTCAGATTTAGAAAGACTAATCAAAACCTGGCAGACTATAAAACAGCTGATGTTGTGTCCAGATCAACTGCTCCTTTACCTTAAGAAAATGCTGCACACATCAGCCCAACACACCCTCCTTGTATGACAATGCATTGATTGCATTGAATGCATTGATTTCCACTGCCTTCTTACTTTTTCTCCAGTCACAGCTATCAAAGCTACTCAAGACCACAGGATACTCACATGTAGGTCACTCCTCCAGCTTGCACACTCGACCAACTCCACAATGTGTTTCTTTATCTGTGAATTAACTGAGTGACACCAAGAGAATTTAGGGACATTTGATTCTCTCATTAAGAACTTGGAAGAATCGGGGGGAAAAAATATTTCATTTACAAAACCGCAGCCTGCAACAATATTTAAAGTGTGAAGTAAAAAAACTATTAATTTCTCTTTTACTAGATTTAGTCTCTTAAAATGCTTGAGCTGCAATGAGTTCAGTGCAGACGAAACAAGTCCACAAGAGGTTTAATGATGGATATGTAACCTGGTAACCTGTTCAAGGTATGTCTGCGATCCTATGATGAAACACTGTCAGCTGTAAATATCTTACACCTGCGTGTACAAAAAATTGTTTTTGCTTTTTTTACAGTTATGAGGTAATAAATTATCGAAATCAAGGTTTTATTTTCCACTCATTTTGTAGACTGTATCAGTTCTGTGAGCCATCGCATAAAAAAACACACTGTTGTAAATGGGCACAATGATTCGGTTTATCAGTGCACCTCTTCAAAAACACACACTCCAATAGCCTTACATTAGAGTAAAAAACAGGGCTTGTTCATCTTCAAGATTAGAAATGGATGCACGCGGATCTGTCCGTCAGTCAGTAACCCGCATTCGTGTCAAAGGTATCCTGCATTTCTGTCCACTTCTTGTGGATCAGGCCAAATGTTGCAGTGGGGACAGTGTCACTTTCCACAAAAAAAAAAGGCTTAATGTTCGTTTTTTGTTTTTTTTTCCCAGAAATAAGCTTCGTCATCAATTTTCCCTCATTGAGCGAGTCAAAATTTGGTGTCCTCAAAGCACGATGTAACTACCTCAGCAACCACTTACAAAGCTCCTCCTGGAAAATGCACCTTCTGCACTGAGATGGCAGGGTGTGTCGATTTATTGCATTTGTGACAACAGTTCCCAATGACACATCTGGTCCTCATGAACTCTGATTCTGAAGGCTTGACAGAAACGTGTTGTGTGCACAAGTGAAAATAAAATCGCTCCAAAGTTCGTCTCACCAAATCAAACTGCGCATGTCCTTTTTATTTGTCTGCCTGCAGTGAGCTCTCACTACAAATGCATGGCTGTGATCATCTGGTAGGAGCGGAGAGCTTGGTAATACAAGGCCTCAAAAAAGAGCGAATCAGACGTAAATGCACATAAAAGCAACAGGTATGCCACTCATTCTGTGTCACTTAACAGAAAAGAGAAGTTGCATATCACATAATATATAAAAGGAGCCTTTATTGGTGTGTCAGAACAACTAGAAATATGCAGGAAAAGAGTATGTGTGTGTGTGTGTGTGTGTGTGTGTGTGTGTGTGTGTGTGTGTGTGTGTGTGTGTGTGTGTGTGTGTGTGTTCAAACAAGATGGAGCTGGTGTTTATGTAAATCAGCTACTCGCTCTCAAGTAGTGCAGTGGAAGGAAGCACTTGTGCACAGGGTGCCGCTTTCATCTGTGCTGGCTCGGCTGTTCAAAAGCCAGTTGTACATTAAGTACAGTGGTGCAGCCTCGCAAACACACATTATTCTCAGTGTCGCACCTTTTTTTTCCTTCCGACACGTTGCACATAACCTAATGACTTCTTTACTGGGTGGAAAACACTGCCATTCCCAGCCATAGTGGCCTCCCATAGGAAAGGAAGGATATTCCTACAATGTGTTTTATGTCAATGTATGAAAATATTGAATGTTCCAATTTACGAATTGAAAGATTCAATACACTGTTATGAGCAATTGTTCTGAGAATATGCTTCAACATATTTTGTGATATATTCTTAAACTTTTCGAATAAATGAGCAAAAGCCAAATTTTTAGATGTTGAAAAATATAGTTAAAAAAAAAAACCTGATTCTGTCTTTGATTTCATGCAACATGATTCATCAACTCATGAAAGAACAAATTGAGATTTTCTTCATTTACACAGAGCTTTGTTGTCATCATTGCAAAATATTTTTTTGTTTTTTATAATATATAACCATGTATAGCTTTTTTAGAATATATAACCATGTATTGCTTATTCCTGTATTACAGTATGCTGGAAATTTATGCGTTCGTTTCTCATTAATTTTTCATTATATGGTAGTATATTATTGAACATTGTCACGTTTTTAGTTCCAAGGGCTTGCTGTGTACTGCCCACAAACAAAGAGGTGTATGTGAGACTCATCTCCAGTTTCTCCAATTTGAACACTGTTTAAACAGCCCAGAATAACTTGTCATTGGTTGTGTTACTATCAATAAGTCATCCAGAATTTCCCCGGCATCGTTCGGTACCCTCGTGCTGTTACCGAATCCCCCTCCACGTGGTGGGGCTCAGTGTTTAATGACCCAAAATCTATCTCAAGTCATGCTAACAAAAGTCGCCCCGCAAGGCACTTTAGTCGGTGCTATTATCAAAACCTCCGACAGGTGAATCAAGAAATAATTTTCCTTCATTAAACTGAGAGGCTGCACGAGTGAAATTAAAATGGATTTTTCATGTTTCAGCAGCTGTGGGACTCTGTCTCCGCAAATAATGAGCCCACACAAACCTGCTACTTTGAAAGTTCATTCCCACAAACTCAAATCTACTAATCAAATCAATATGTGACCTGTACCAAAAAAAACTACTTCAACTGATCTCAAACTTCTTTAATTTTGATGTTAATTTTTTTAAATATCAAAGCTTAACAGATTTTCATCTCTAAAATTCAACCTTGAAGAAAGACCTTGACACTTCACGTTAAAAGTAAGGTTCAAATATATTATAGAGCCTTGTTACAGAAAATCCAACAAGAAAAAAAAATTGCCCTTTGTAAGCGAAAAGTAGACATTAAATTCAGCCGGCTCCCTCAAACATATTCAGATGTTTCAAAGTTTTAATTAGGTAAAAGACAAAAGCTCACTTTCAAGAGGGAAGAATGTGTTCAAGCAATCTCTAACTTAATTATCAAGAGGAACTTACGCTCTCCCCTTAAGCTCATCTCCACTGCCACAGGCTTGCATTAGACACGTTCTCGTCTGGGTTTTTCACATGAGTACTGCAGCTCATTACTGAGGAGATGTGTACCTGCATCCTGCTCCTCCACTGAGAGCCCGATCTGCCAGTTGCTCGGGTATTCAGGCTACAGCCTTGGTCTCATTTGGACACAGAGGTAGACTTTACTGTTGGTTGTGAGGCAGAGAATCTGTTTTTTCCTTCCTTCTCTTTGTTGTGTTAATACCTACGATATATATTGTGTAACTAAACAGGGCATTGGAGTGGTTTTTGTCATTATGTTTTACAGTGCAAATTGTGTTGTGAGACTTGGCCTTCTTTTAGGGCACAATCACAAAGTACTCCCTGATTTTATGACTGTTTTAATTGCACTCCCATTTGGAAGATTCCTGCAGATTTGGACAGTGACCAGGAAGCCTTTTTCCCCCTACCTTACTTGAATCATTAAAGCAAAAAATCCACAGTGAATGCATGCTTTAAGAATTCAAGGCTGAAATATGTTGCATTTTGTATCCCCCCCCCCCCCCAAGTATTCCCACGTTATGAGAAGGCAAAGCAAAGTAATTCTTCAATTTGGAGCAAAAGCTTCTTGCTCTAAATGAACGCAGTAATATCGCATGGCTAAGAAAATGGCTTAGCAGGAATCACGGCAATGGGATTCTGATTAATGAGAAACATTCATTTTTGTATTGACCGTTTAAAAGACTATTAAGATTGCCACTCAAGCGTTGAGCATTAATTATAAGGCAGGCCTACATAAGCTTCCATGAAATTTAATGAGCACTGTAAAATCTGGAATAATGCAAAGACCTTTGGAGAGAATTCTGCTGTAAATAAAGTCCTGAAATAACAGTTGTTTTTCACTCTCTCTCTCTCTGCCAACACGCTTATGATGTGTTGAAAAAAGTTTTCACTCACAAACACTTAATTTATTATGGGAAACATCAAAAAGTAGGGCTGGGCAATATATATTATCTACTGCTGCATGTTCTCTGTGCGATGTGGTAAATTATATAATTCTGGAAAACTTCACTTAGCCTGATTGAACCATCTTTGCCTTTTAGACCTACGTATGTTTTCCTATTACTTGTTTTTATATATTTTGTTTTCTTCTTGTCAATGTTTAATTGACAATAATTTTGCAATTTTAAAATTGTTTATCTTTTTTAGTAAATTTAAATCCTCAATAGCGTTTTATTCTTTTCATTTTGTTTTATTTTACATTCTAAACACTTTTTTTTTTTTTTACAATTTTTTGAATATGTAAATGGAAATTAAATAGAAAACAAAACCAAAAAAAAAAAAAAAGTATCTGTCTTTCAACCAGACACACAAATTCATGGTGGAAGTTAACTTCAAGAGGGTTAACATCCAAAACCCATCCATAATTTATTCGATGTTCAGCTGCATATTCTCCAAGTTTATAATATGTCTGGATTGTGGGTGGAAGCCAGAGTGTCACACACTCACAGTAGGCCCGAGAGTGTTTTCCCAGTAAGGCGAGACTGCTGACCACCATTCTGCCGACTGGCCCACAGAGCAACAATCAGTACAGTAGCAGTAGCCTGAGTGCTTTGCTGCCTCACAGACAGATTGTTTTCCTCACGCTGGTGGATGAAAAACTCCCCATCAAAAGGATCTCCTGATGGTTTTAGTAAAAACCATGTCAGAGTGATTAAAAGAACATAGTCACAGTAGGGGGATACATGAAACCTGCTGTTGGTCATCGGTGAAGTTTTACCACAGGGGAGCTCAAAGCAGCATACTCAACCAACACCACATGCTCCCTCTAATCAACCTGCTAAATGGCATCAGGGTACGCCTTAGACAGCTGCTGCTGATGTGATTGCAATTAAAGAGCTTCTTTCGAGCAGACTCCCAAGCAAAACATGCCGGTCACAGTGCCAAGAAGGGGTGTTTTTCCGATATGAGCTTGGGGTGGGAGCTCATCTCGTCGTTGTCTGCACAGTAATGCTGTAAGTCTTCTTGGCTGGCGGAAAATAATGGGTATTCATAAGCACATGGTGGGTCAGTGGAAGGAAGCCACGTGCTCTTCTTCATCACTCACAGCTAACTGTCATAACAATTATGTTGTTTAACCAAGCCCCTAAACCACTACGAGCAATCAGGAGTTAATTTTACCTGAGCTTGGGGCTGCAAATGAACCCACAAAGCAACATGAATACAGAGCTGGCATGAGCCTGTGTCTCCTGGGAACTGCCTCCACCAATCATCTCACCATGAAATGCGGGGAAAAGTCACTGTAAGCGTGCTCAGAGTTTCAGTTTCATGAGCCAGATCGATATGGTAACTTTGCAACCACCAGTTATGAGGTTACAGAGTGATTCAGAGAACACAGTCGTGAAAATAGTGCCTGTGTGTGCTTATGCATCCTCTTAGGCTTGGAAAGTGCTTTCATCTTTGTTTTAAAGCACATCTTCATGGTAAAACAAGACAATATTGGCAGATGCTTGCAACCAGGAATAAAGAGGTGTATGTATCACCAACCCCCCAACCCACTGACCTCCACCCACCAAATGAAGGGCATTGCAGGGTGTGATGTAAACACCTGGCCAGGTTCCTTGAAGTCAGGCTCTCGCTAAACAAAGGCATTTTGTTGAGGTCAGCTCCTGTGCTCACACACATCTCCCCTCTCCCCTTTTAACCAATCAGTGCAAAGCACAGCTGGCAGCATTTTAAGAGGTACAAGTGACAGGAAGCAATTGTGGTCACACTGTGGCTCTGTTCATCCCAGAAACATTAGCACTGACATACCCATATCAACACAGGTGGAGAGGAGGGTTATCTTTTCATTTTATGGGACTCATATTACAAGAAGCTCTTGTTCGAAATGTAAGCACAGTCTACAATTTCACATGAACAGTTTTCCACAATTGCTTTGGTATAATATTCATGGTTTTCTCTGGGAAATTAAGTTAGAAAATGTAAATCATCAGGAGAAAAAAAACGTTTTTATGTTTTGCTTTGCTTCTCTCTCTTTGTTTTGATTGATTGGTTGGTTGGTTGGCTGGCTGGCTGGTCTGTCTAGAAACATAATAACTGAAATGGTTCTTTACTGACCCGGATGACATTTGCAGGATGGGTGGAAGGCGGTAGAAGCAACAGGTGATTACATTTAGGTATTAGCCAGTCAGAAGGCTTCTTGTTGCCACATGTTGTTGGGCTTCTTTTGGATTCCCACCACTTCTTCATCTGTGACTAATTTGTACCTTTTGAATTTTACCACTTTGCTCAATGCAGGAGCTCGTAACACAGTAGTACGATTCTGAACTGAACAGCAGTTGGCAGCAATACTGTCGAACAGAGGTCAGTAAAAACAAGCTTCCTGCAATGGTCTGAAAAGTTTGCTAAATGTTTATGTTTTCAGAATGTAATCGTATTTCTTCACCCTTTGGTTACATGGTACAATGTCACAGGTCTGGAAAAATGAACTACAATGACGTTGATTTCCCTGAGCTAAGTGGAAGCAATGCTAAAATAGGATGTACCAACAGTTTATCTAAAGAGGATCGGATCTGACAAATGAGTGGTTCCCTCACTATGAAATGAGCTCTGAACAAAAGTAGCTTTCTGATTCAAAGTATGCTGCTAAATAGGTTCTCTGCTCTCTTTTCAGGATGACCTTGCCTTGACACAGCAACTCCATCGCATGTACAGTGATGAGCTCACCTGTAAATTATTGCGTCTTCAATGGGAAATGGCTTCCTCCCAGTGAGCTTTCCCTCTCCACGCTGTACTGCCGATAAGATCAACCTGCCTCTGATGTACTCATCCTTCCACTCTTGATTGCAGAGGCTTCCCAGCTTTACAGGAGCATTAACAGCCTCTGATACTTTCTGCGCCCTTCCATTTGTTCCTTTCATCTGATCGGAAATCTCGGGGGGAAAAGAGCAGATACAATTTAGGTAGGCACTCTCTATATGCTGACATCAATCATGCATCATCACCTGCTCGGCTGCTTGACATCAAGAGTGTGATAAGGAGACCACCGGAGACTCAGCCTGCCCCAGCGTGTTAATAGCAAGACGTCACCCCAGAGTTGCAGAGTTACTGTTTTGTGGGAATGCCTAACTAACACAGTGCTCTGGTGGTAATTTTTGAAGCAGATGGCTGAGTTAGTGGTTATTGAAGCAAGTGCTCTAAGAAATAATCCATGTGCAGTTATTAGGGGGCATGCCTGAGCATTTGTGTGAAGCATGAGAGATAATAATTCAATTAGTGCTATCACTGATGCTGCTGGAGGCCCTTTGGTGAGGGCCTTTGTGGGGAAATCTCGGCGAGTGTTTATATGAAAAGGGTTGAGCCTCCTGGGAACAGGAATATTCATTTAAGATACACAGTCAAGCAAAAGTGAGTAACACCCCCCCCCCCCATGAAAGGCCTGGGTGCCCAATATATGTGGACCATTAAACATTCAAAGTTCTTTCGAACGGTGCCTAAAGGATGAATCATCAAACAAAAGACAAACATAACTGACCTTTTTTTTTCTATTTATTACATAACTCTACATAAATTACTTTACCATGAAGAAATTGAGTTACAAAAAATTCTGAAGAACTGCCTCCTTCTATAGCAGTTTAGCAAGGGAGGCGTGTTTGAATCAAGAAGTGTACAAGAAGCCCAACAGGAAGTACACACAACTCCAGAGAGATGACGCGACCAGGTCTTGGTCCACGGGTTTGGCGGCTAAACCCCCCACCAGCTCCCACCACCCATGCTTCGAAGTGTCCAGCAAAACACTGAAGCCTGAATTGCTCCCGTTGGTGTGTGTGAGCACATTGTATGTAAGGCCACGACTGGTATTTGAGTGCATGTGTGTGAATTAGAGCCTGACCGATATGAGACTTTGGAGACCGATAAGATACCAATAGTGGGGGCTTTCAAAAACCGATATCTGATGTATTGGCCAATATCTGATTTTGGCCAATACATCAAAATATCGGATATTGGCAGATATCCAATATTGGCCGATATATGGTCAGAATGTTATTAAAAAAACATGGACATACACAGGTGTTGTGCTTTCAAGTAGGGTGTTTGGTGATTGACAGTCAATTAATTAATTGCTAAGCAACAAATAGATAAATGAGA
>JAUESE010064784.1:0-17183 GCA_032274725.1 Malacoctenus triangulatus
ACACACACACACACACACACACACACACACACACACACACACACACACACACACACACACACACACACACACAAGCATTTACACCCACTCAGTCTCGCACTCCATTTGGTGTTAATATGTTGACATTTGAACTAGCGAATGTCAGCAGTGAGTTATTTCAACTCAGGAGCTCTGTGTTTGACTGGGAAGACACCGGGCCAATGATTAATCTAAAAAGATGTACACTTGACATTATTCAAATACTCGGCTATATTTAGTGATTAAATGTCAAAACTTCTGCAGCCACGAGGGAGGAGGAACCGCCTCATGATTTATTTAGGAGCGCCGCTGTCAGGTCAGCTACCCATCGTGGCCTTTCAGATAAGAATTATTCCATTAGACTTGAAACCTTTAATATTCTTGCTGAGCCACTGACAATTTGCACAATACTGCTGGGCAATAAAAACAGAAGACGGGCAAAAGGCTGCTCCTTTAAGGCAGGGAGAAAAGAATTCCTCCCCTTCCCCTCCGTTCCTGCATTCTTCTAAGTTTGGTGAGAAAAGACTTCTTTCACAAGTTTTACATTTGATCTGTGGTTTTATCTGCTTATTTGCAGTTAAGTTTATCAACATCTTTAGTGCTGCTGTGAGGTTTGACTTCTGTGTGTGTGCGTGCGTGCGTGCGTGCGTGCGTGCGTGCGTGCGTGCGTGCGTGCGTGCGTGCGTGCGTGCGTGCATTGGGCGAGCAAGGGGGCACATACCATGCTTTGTGAAGTTTCATTTCTCTGCTTTTTGATTTTTTTCGAGATCGGTGTGATAAGATAAGAATATATTTATTTATTCCTAAACAGAAATACCTGTCTAAGGAAAAGAGGACATTTGTTTACATTTTTCTTTGAACAGAAATGTTAACACCTCGCTGATACTGTTAAACAATGCATCAGCATGATTGTTACATGGCCATTCACAATATATCACTGATGGTCAGCGTGCGGCAGCTGTCGTCAAAAAGGGGCTCTGATTCAGTCCAGCCAATCCAATCAGGATACGTCTATTAGATCAAGTTACTGTTGAGTTAGATGAATTATGAGTTGCAGTGTAAATCTTAGCGTGATGTTGCTCTGAGGTCTAGGCTCTTCCGTCATATTTTGTGCTTGACTGGGCACCACACGTTTTCAGTGGGGGAATGGTCTAGACTGCAGGCCGGTCACTCTCATCCCACCACACTTCTCCCTCCACAGGCTGTGATGGGATGAGCTCTGTGACTGTAGTGCTGCTCGATTCAATAAGCAGAAACAGCCTGAAGACAAGTTGATACGGTGGCAACAAATGCTGTTGTATTTTACACCAACACCCCCAGTACAGCACAGATGTTTTTATTTTTGTGCTCATAACAGTCTGGAGGAGACTTTTTTCATCATTTCTCCTCTTTCTATAAGTCCAAAAGAGAAGACCTGTGCGTGCGTGCGTGCGTGCGTGCGTGCGTGCGTGCGTGCGTGCGTGCATATGAATAAGAATCACAGTGTAAAGTGGGACTGTTGACTGCAGTGAGAAACGTGCTACAGAGGTGACCGTGAACCATCAGCTGTCTGATCTTTGCATTGCATTCAGTTGAGTAAATATCACAAATAATTTTAAAGTGTTTTTTTTCTTGTACATGCATTTCTTGCATTTCTGTATTTTTTTTATTACAATCTGCACATCATTCCAACTTCCTTGGGAGGTGTCGCACTCCTAGAAGGCTCTGGTCCCAGCTCGACCAATCAGAGGTAGTCGTGATTCTTCACTCGGACTGCGTTTGTCATTCTGGTGTCCCTCATTGGTAAAGCTTTATTTCCCCCTTTTTTCTTCCATTTCGCTCAGTCTCTAAACCCCCTACTCTTCTCGTGAGCTATCTTTAGGTAATGGATTTACTTGGAGATATAAACTGCCATCTCCAATTCAATCAACGGCTATCACGCCATCACGGCACCAACAGATGAGTCTCTTTCACCTGATGCATCTGAGGCACTCCGCTTGTGTGTGTGTGTGTGTGTGCGTGTCTGTGTGTGTGTGTGTGTGTGTGTGTGTGCGTGTGCGTGTCTGTGTGTGTGTGTGTGTGTGTGTGTGTCTGCATTCACTCTGTTGTTGATGAGATGCTGTTGGTATTCTCTGCGCTCTTCCTCTCTCCTCTTCTAATCAGTGTTGGTAAAGAAGCAACAGACAGTACACTGATTGCCTCAGGGCCAACACCAGCGCAGTGGTCTACAGATAAGGCAAGCGGCCAGCAGCGGCCTGACTGCCTCTTGACAGAGAACATCACAGCACTGCTGAGCACAAACTGAACCACTCCAGAGTCCTCAGAGTCACCTGTGAATTATTTTGCCTTGTGGGCAAGTGGACAGAATTCACAGAGGATGGAGCAAGTGTTTGGAAGCATTGACGCTCATTCAGGCAGCGTCAGTGCTTCGGTAGAAGGAAATACATTTTAGACCACCACAACTTTCCAAGCAATCATCATACTCAAGGTTTTTGTTGACTGCATTCTTACTGTCTGTGTGAACTCTGAAACGACGTATTACGACATATTCAGAGATTTCTTAAGTGATATCTTTGAGGGTTTTTTTGTATTTTTAATGTTTCTCTTCGTTAAATTTGCTGGATTTCACTGGACACATTAAGATTTTATGAACCCTGGATTTCACTTCTCAGCAAGCTTTTTTTCCTGCTGCCTTCATGAGCTGCTGGAGTTTGACAGCTTATCCTGTATTTATGTTCTCCACCCAGACTGGTGCAGTTGTTCATCAGAATTTTTCGCAGTCGTTGCCAATCAGATTGTCCACAGGTGGGCTTTGATCCAGCCTTGTCACACAGGCCACCGATCTGCTGCAACAGTCCCTGAGCTCTCATTTTGGGTCTTGCGCTAAAGCACCAGTTTACGTATTCATTGGGACTTTATTCTTGCATCTCAAATTAATTAAAAGTTTGGATTTGAGGATTGTTTGTTGGTTATTTCAATTCAGAATTTGACACAAGAAATCGAATTTCTTAAATAGATTCTTTGGGGTATTTAAGTCACAAAATAGACAAAAAGTTTTAATTGTCCGAATGAGAACAAAATGAGGTTTCAACCTGAGGCTGTGAATAAACAGTCATTTGACAGAAAGCCAGCAAGGTGTCATTAGGTGAACTACACATTGGCCCCCCTTTGGGGCTTTTCCTGCTCCCCTGTGCGTGCGTGCGTGCGTGCGTGCGTGCGTGCGTGCGTGCGTGCGTGCGTGCGTGCGTGCGTGCGGTCATGCGTGCGGTCATGCGGTCATGTCGTGTAGTGTCGTGTCGTGTCGTGTCCACAGCTGGACTGGAGGAGGCCTCCATCGCTTCCTTTAGGACCCGTGTGATGGATCTCCAGCTAATTGCCAATAAGTTGCAACTGTCTCTCTCACACATGCTGGTGGTATTAGCAGCTATTAGTAGCAGCTCTGCTGAGTGTCTCCCTGGTGACTCCTACCTGCACCTGCTCGCTCTGCTTAACATTCATGAATAGTTTAAACTTCCAACATCTGGTTCACCACTTCTCTGGGATTTATACAAGCAAGCAGCAATTGATCCAAACTGGCAATTTATCAATGCTCCAAGACAAAGACTCAAATTACTCAGCTACAACATTTTTACTCATTGAAATACTGTGGCTGCTTCAGTGGGCCTATTTATTGTATTTTTCCTGGTGTAAGTCACATGAAAGTGTGTATTTTTACTGTTTATAATAAATGTTAGAGCAAAGTTGTTGCATATCATTATTTTATCAGTGTTGTCGATGATTTTCTAACTGCAGGAATGACTCCTGTGCCTTGTCACATATGTCAGAAAGTGCCTCTAATCCCATTTTCTAATCCTCACTGAGCTCAGACAAATCAGAGTGTCTGACCTCAAGTTTAGATTCACTTTTCACTTGAAGCAAGACTGAGCTTGTTTTTGGACTGTAAGGTTATTTGTGGGTTTTTTTTTTTGTTCTTGCTGTGTTAATTCAGTCCAGCAGACTAAGGTCATGAAGCGATGAGGACTGACATACAGTACGGTGATGATATCATCTTCGTCGTCTCCGTTTTCGTTGTCACAATCACATGGAAACAGGGAGAGCAAATCTCTAGTCACTACTTAAGTTGTTTTCAGAGAAAACTTGTGGGTATTTACACAGAAGGTGTTCCAGCTCTGATGTGTTGGAGGACTGAGGTGACTGCTCAGCGTTTAAAAGCAGTAGTCTGAGTAGTGAGCTGGGGATAATGGCTTCAGTGAGGGGCTGTTCACACTTGATGATGCTTTGGATCGATTAATTACCTTTAGGACGTTTCCTTCTGCAGCCACACAATTAGTACTGGGACTTGGTTTAAAGATGATATATATCAAATCGAGGCTTTATTTCATTTGCGTACAAGTGGTCCAAAAAAACGGGCACCTTTTTGTCGTTTCAAGCAGACTTTTCTATCGTAAGTCCTCATCATTTCTGATGAAAGGGTGCTTCACATGTCTAACGTTCTGATGATGGTTCTTGCAATAGTAATCTTTGCATCTTGTGCACTGCATGTAGATGCAAAGAATTTGCTTTGGGTAGCTTATTGGAAATTGTTGTGTTTAAGAGGGGAAGATTCAGACCACAAAGACTAACTGAACTGCTGTCCATTGATCTTACATCTACTCTGCATGTTCACATCACTCTTGTTTAAGAGAGTCACTGAAGGCTTTTATGAGCATCCAAATAAGCAGTGACTGATATCATCATGGTGTCATCATCTCTTTGTTTGGTTTTTTATGTTACAAATACAAGGTGTAAGGTGGAAAGTAAAGCAGTGCCTTCATGTCTGATTCCATTGCAGCCTGCGCTCATAGTAGTCATGGGAAAAGTTCTTTTTATAGTACATACGGTTCACTGACTTCCTGTCTGACAGAAAGCAGCAATTGATTCCATCCTCACACCCTACATCTCCATCTGGTACTCTGCGGCTACTTCCCAGGACAAGGGCAGGTTGAAGCGTATCATTCAGCCTGCTGAGAAAGTGATCAGCTGCAATCTGCCAACACTCCAGCACCTGTACGCCTCAAGGACTTTGAAGACTGCTGGAAAGATTCTGGCTGATCCCTCCCACCCCAGTCACAAACTCTTTGAGGCTCTCCACTCTGGCAGGAGGCTACGGTCCACCAAGACCAAAACCTCATGCCACAAGAACAATTTTTTTCCCATCTGCCATTAGCCTTGTTCACATAGCCCTGACACTCTTCCTGCCCCCCACACCCTCCCTCTGACATGGCACTTCACCTGCACTCTAAGCGTTGCATTAAAGCTCAACTCGGACTCTTTTTTTTTTTTTGCTTGCACTTGGAATCACTTTCACTGTGATCACCTACACATTGTTGGACTGCTCTTTCATTTTGTCCTTAATTATATATATATTTATAGTAACTCTATCGCGCAAACGACGCCGAACCAAATTCCTTGTATGTCCAGAAAGGGACTTGGCAATAAACCTTTTCTGATTTTCATTCTGTTTAAACTTCTGTTTATCGACAAACTGACTCCTGATGTTGCTTTGGTGCCCACTGATATTTAGAGCATTTTTTTGATTTGATTAGTTTTCCAGGATTTTGTTGAACGTCTGACTTTGGTGTCTCTACAGTGGGTGCCAGTCCTAAATGACTTCCAGTGGAGGGGCACGGTTTGGGGCTTTGTGCCAGGGACCCCCAGCCAACCCCTGGCCCTGCACCTCGGCGACTACAATCTGGATGGCTTCCCCGATGCCCTGGTCATCCTGCGCAACACGAGTGGGAGGTAGGAGGAGCAAGCCTGAGCACTTCATGGTTGTTGGCTTTGTTTATGTTTACCGCACAAAAGGGTGAGCTGTATTAACAGCGCTTTATGAAGTTTCATTTGGGTGTTTTCTTTAAGACAATTTGTAGTTAACAAATGAAACATTGCTGTGATTAAACTAATCCCTGCTTGGCAGGAGATTCCTTGGAATGCTGTCAAGTAGGTCCCTGTACTCCACTCTGGTTAATGATTCAATACTCCACCTCGTTTCATGATCCATCAGCGCAGAGGCAGTGTGTACATGTCGAGAGGCATTGTACACTCCACAAGCATGCACACACCCCTACATGGCCATCAGCTGTGCAGTCATTGCTCCAGTTTTGAAATGACAAAGACTCAAAGATGCAAATCCATATACTGTGCACTCTCACTTCAGTCGTTAACCCCATTTGCTGTTGTCATGTTTCATTCCACATCCTGATGAGATTATACTAACTATAGTGTCTCAGCAAAACACGCAATGAATAGATTGAATCCCAATAACTCCACATGCGTTCTTAAATGGCTTATGTAAATCTGCTCAGCTTTCAAAAGTATAATTTTTTGTTTTTTTTTCCTTTTTTCCTTTTAAAGCCATCACATGGAGGATAATTTTAATCATTAAATTACTGTGAAATTGCTATCGTTGCAATGACAAAGTATAGCCTATCTCACTGGAGCTCCATTGATCACACTGCATTTGGGCTGATTAAGTCTTGTTGCTGCTAAATTAAAAGCAAATCCCGGCGACAGGCTGGTCAACAGTCATGCCACTGATGGAAATGAGAGAGTGGGGTGAGGGAAGGAGGAAGTGGGGTAAGGGAAGGAGAGAGGGATTTAGCTGAAAGTATTTTTTATGTACAAAGTTCCTGAAGTTTGTTTGTAGGTTGCAATGAAGTAGTTCCTCTCTCGAGGATTTCTCTCTCTCTCATGGCTGTTGTACATTGTAAACAATCTTACCTCTGTAGACTAATTAAATCTGGCTCATTACTGGAATCAAAAAGGCATTAGCTGAATCATTATTTGGGCAGAATTTAAAGGGATTTCTGGCATCTCAATATTCACACACAATGCAAGCTCCCTTTGGCTTCAGGACATAGAGTTTAAAGATGAACTGAGTGCTATATTCCGTGCCGTCGTTTGAATAATGAAAAAACATGATTACAACCTATTCTGATGGTGTGCAGGCTTGGTGGTGGGGTAGGCAGCTAAGGTGAGCGTGATCTTCAGCTCGTAGCCACGGTGACTGATAAGCCGACCCCTTTAAAAATCACTACGGCGTGTGCAGGACGGCGACGCCACGGGCTTCAGGAAGAGGACGTATGTGTTCGTCGAAGGACCCATCAGGATTATCCAGCCTCAAAGATGAAGATAAGATAGCTGGATAGCTGAAGGGGTCAGGGCTGCGATTGTCTTTGCATACTGATTGCGCCTTGTGTGTGCTTGTTCTACTGTGTGTGTGTGTGTGTGTGTGCGTGCGTGCGTGCGTGCGTGCGTGCGTGCGTGCGTGTGTATGTGCGCACGTGCTTGTGTGTGTGTTGTTACAACCTAATATGAAGGGGAGTGAGAGCTCAAAAGGACAAGTACACATGCATGTACATTTGAACCCGACTTTGTGGTCTGGGCTCCTTTCTAATCACCAGTAAGTCGTCTCAGGCTTAACTCGTCATGGTCCCCCTCATCCACAAATGACTTCTGTCTCACAGGCTCTAATGACAGCAGCTCGAGCTCCTCTTGTTGCTGCCTTTTTTTCCCATTCACTCCCCTCTTTAAGCTCCAACACTTTAATCCCGTGCTGGGCCGCAGTCCTTGTTGCAGAACTTTTTCTCAATGCAGCTGTGGTTACGATCAAACCATCAGCATGTCAGAAAGAGAAGAGGAAAGAAAGAACTGCTCTGAAGTCAGTGTTCCAAGGTTAAGGAGGCCTTTTGGAGCCTCCTTCCTAAACACCACTGACTGGAGGTTGAGCCTCACATGCAGGCAGAGATTTATTTTCGTATTTTTGATGATAACTTCGTAAAGACTTGCAGGTTCTTTATTTAATGAAATAGTTTGAACAACATGTGTACATATGTGTTCAAGGACTCTGTTGTTTTTTTGTATTTGAGGATGATAAAAACCTGTCCTGGAAAAAAGTTTGAAACAGTACCTAGAAGGAAATTACACTCCTGGTCATTTTGTTATTGTGTTAATTCTTTTTTTTTCTTTTCACTCACACTTTAATTCAACCTCTGTTAATGAACCTGAGTTTGTTGTTAGTGTTACGGGGTGGTACTCCTTTCATCACACTGCAGGCCAGGTTTCAAACTGCACCATTGGCTCATGCAGCGACCGCTTCGGGCTCCCATCTGGTCAACTGATTGAATTGAAACTCACATTCAGTTTTTCGATTTTTTAAACAAGTAATAATTCCACTGGTGTTAAGTCCAACCAACTTCACTAACTCCGCCAATCTGATGTCCCCTCAGGGTGGGTCATGGTTGTTTGAGTTGGATGCAGACATTTGCCACTTGTGCTTTGCTGTTTTTGTTTTTAGTGGCAAGTAAATATGGTGCCCATAGTGGTACTTTGGGGTCCCCAGTTCCTTCCTCCCACCAAAACAGCAGACATAAAGGTTGGAAGGATGTCTGTTTATTGGCCTTGCAGGGTGTGTGTATCTCTCTGTTAGCCCTGTGATGGACTGGTAACCTGTTCAAGGGTCCATTCTCCCTTCCCTCACTGGAAGCTGAGATTGCTTGCAGCACCTACAGTTGGCTAGATGGACTGTTGTCAGGCCTCTGTGAGGCCTGAATATGAGCTGGTCGTTTGTAGTTTCCCAGGTTCAGTACACCTGAGTGTAATGAGCTGCTCATTTGAAGGCTTCTAGCTGAGCTTCTTGATGACACATTCAGGTGTGTAAGCAATGGAGCGCAGTGAAAAATGCAGGACTGCAGCCCTCTAGGAAACCAACACCATGTTAGACTGTGTCCTCTCCCGTAATGCTGACATTGTGCTTTGGGGGAAAAAAAGCATCAGAGGGAGCAGCAACTTTGTGTCTTCCTTGCATTGCATCAGCAGTTTACCCTCATACATCTGTCATTTGAAGGAGTGGTAGCAGGCAACATGAGGCCATTCTGATTAACGCCCTGAACTCTGTAACAAAACAGAAATTTTTTGAGGGACATATTTGTCATCTGATATGCTTGTTTTCCTCTTTGTTTACAACAAGACTCCTGTTCACATGGACTCTGCAGTCTGTCAGCCACTGAGCCTCCTTCATCTCTGATCTCTTCCTACCCACATTTTCCCTGCTCACTAAATATTTGTACAGCCTACAACTGGTCTATTTTAACTCCCACTCCTCTTCCTTCTTTCTCTCCCTTCTCCATCTCCTCTCTTGCATCCATCCAATGTGTTATTTATAGCTGATTTTCACATAAAAGTCCTGCCAGTGTGCATCACTTCCTCTTGCAGCAAAATGAATGCTCATTTGAGTGTTGGAAATGAAAGGACAAAGGAGAGAGTGTGCAATGAGATTAATCGAACAGAATTGATTGAACAGGCAGCAAAAGAAATAAACAGTCAGCAGGCTGAAATCTGTATGAGGTCATTTTTTGCTGCTTGCTGCTGCGGCTGCTGAAGTTTGTTTGGCCAGCATGACAGGATTTTCTTGTTTTCCACACCTTTTTTGCTGGTATAACCTCTCACAGCTATAACTTAGCAAATGGGGAACTACTAAGAACTTCTTAAAACAACACAGTCAGCTTTCCCATTCAGAAACATGTGATTTTGTTGCCCTCTTTCTTTTTTTTCTTCATTGAACAGAAATATTTATCACCTCCAGTTTACACCTTATTGTCAGTGTGGTTGATACTTTTCTCAGCTCTCCAAAGAAGCTTTGACAATGAATTACATTTCAAATTTCCCTTTTGTTGAAGAGCAAATGTTTCATTGCTCCTAAAACAAAAAGTGGTTTGTTAAAAGACAAGACAAAACACCAGCTCCCAAGCCACAAACAGTGTGTTCCGTTTGCACCCAAAAAGAAGAATCAAACGACAAACAAAAAAAAGACCAGTCCATGAACAGTCGGCCATTTTCACAAATTATCCACATTGTTGTCCTGTGATTGGTTGCCTGGCAGTGGGCTGGCAGATCCCACTCTTGAGAGCCTGCTTCCATCTCTGGCAACCATGGTTGTTTTCAGTTTCTCTATGGTTGGAAGCATAGTCAAAGTTTTGGGGTCTCATCTGGTCTGTGTTGCTTCAACCTCCGCTGGGATGCTCTTCCTGTGTACACACTGCTAAGGCAGTCACTGAGCAACAAACAGTAGCACAACAGACATAGCATTTAAGCTAAACTTGTGTATTTTGAAACAAACCGTTCCAAGAAGAACTTCCTTGTGGAAGATTGTTCGCTCCCCACCATATTAGTGGAGGTGGTCCTGTCGCTTCACAGGAGCAGCTCAGGGATCATTTGTGTCTAAATGTCTTTGTCACACATATTAGTTTTTTTTGGGGGGGCAATCCAATTTCCATCAGTAGACTCATAAAACTGCATCTCTCTCTTCTGCATTATGTCCAGGTCACAGGAAACAGAGCCTCCACAGCCTCTCAGTCAGTCTCACGCGTGCATGCACACAAACACACTTTCATGCACATACATTCTCATGCTCACACTGATGAACATCCTCGCTTTTGTCCCCGGCTCAGTACGAGGCTGTTGTTCCCCCCTCAAACCAGCTCCTTTATAGCGTTTCAGTGTTTGTTCAGGAGTATTTGGGAAGCTTCAGAGAAGAGCAGCACCACTTCCACAGAGAGGGAGCAGACAAGAAAAAGATGGGCTTTTTACTTCCAATTCCTTTTTTTTTTTTTACATTGTACCACATAGACACATAAAAGCATTTCTGAGCTGATGATAAAGTGGCTTCTCTTCAGGAGGATTTGATTTGGTTCCGGGTCAGTGTGTATGCACAGAACAAGGTAAAACTTGCCCACTCTGGTCCCCCTGAAAATGTGGAACAGGGTCCTCCAGCATGTAAATGCTGCTCTGTGCTTTGTGCTCTGTGTATTTGAGCTTGCTGGCCATGCAACCAGTCTTTCTTAGTGAGAGTGCAGAACTTGTGTACAGTGTGGTACAATTCTGGGAAAGGGGAGCATAAACAAATCCAACAAGCAGAGGAGAAAAAAAATGTCTTGGGGGAAAAAAGGTATAAACTTGAAACCACAGAGCGCATGAGTTTGGTGTTTCACTGTTGAAACAGAGCAAGGAAATTTTCTTTTGTTTTTCATCACAGTTTTCTGCTTGTTAATTGCTGGCAACAATTCATGTCATGTCCGTGAGGGCAGCATCTGAGACTCATCATGTAAAAAATGGCACAAGGCTGATCTGAGCTTTCCTTTTCATGTTCTCATCAGGCAGGTGAATGAGCTGCTTTAACCTCACCCTTCATTATCACCCACATCTGCAGGTGTCTTTCAGAGGACATGTATCCGCAGGGTACAGATTGGTAAAGTAAACAGGCTCTAGGACAACATGTGTATCTGGGAGTTTTATGTCAGGGAATAAATGAATTCATAGCAGCTTCAAGCTCTTTTTGTCGAACGTTCAATGGTGTGAAAACCATAGGAAGTAACATGCAGCCGCTCAAAATTAAACCGTTAATGCGGTTGTCCTGTTTTTGTCAACGGAAGTCTTCAGGCTGCGTTGGAACTTTTTGTGACAGGAGATACTCACGTGTGTTTCTTTCTGGAGGAACGACGTTCAGAGACAATTTTTGCTCTGGGTCCACTCTACATGAGGGTGCATGCAGAGCTGACTGTAGAGGGAGTGTGTGTTGCGCTTCTCAACCATTCTGGTGGCCGCCATGGTCTGTAGTGTTGGTAGAACCCAAGCAGGGTGGGGGGTGGGCAGGCTTTGGTGCCACTATAACCCTGACGAGAGCCTTCTTTTACTGAGAGCCAACACTGACTGTATGTTCAATCAGGAAGACAATCTGCTCCCATTTGAAGGCCTCAGCCAGCTCTATGCACATGCTGTTCATCACAGTTCAGAACAAGATGTCGTTCGGTCACACACCAGTGAACTGTGTACACTTTTGTTCACTGGTTATCAGGGTTCACCTTCATTGATCAGTGTGATGCATTCATACTTATCTTCTTACATGTCATGAAGACAGTTGTGTCACAGCTGTACTTACCTAACCAATTTTAATAGAAGTGGTCTTTTCTTACTTTGCTTTGTTCAATGAAAGTGCAGCACAAAAAAAAATCTGATTTTGTAAAGATCACTCAAATATATCTGATATGTATTTGAAACTGTAAGGTGGTTTTATTCCGTTTATTTTTTTTTTTTTCTGCTTCACTTTTAAAGATTGAGAAAATATTTGGCTTCATTTGTCGCTGATGTGTCCATCTGTTAGTGGTGCTTTCCTGTCCTGTCCTATCCCATCTTGTCCTGTGCTGCTCTATCCTGTCCTATGCTGCCCTGTCCTGTTCTATCCTGTCCTATCCTGTCAAATCCTATCGTGGCAGATACAATAATACAACTGTCCAGTGTTCCCCTGACCAGCTTCCATCATACGTGAAATGCCCCTCAGAGTTGCAGATCACCCATGACATGTATCTGCTGCCAGCTACGTCCACTGAAGACATATCAGTGAATATCATCACTTTCAAGGAATAACATCAGTGGCAGCTCACTCTGTGCATGTGTGTGTTTTTGTTGTGTAGAATCACTTGTGTCATGTACCATGTGCCATCAGCAGCCCTTGAAGAATGGGATTATCCCCCGCCTTAATCATAGTTCCCCCCTAACACACTCAATACCGTGTCTATACACTGATTAAATGGCACATGGGTCAGCTTTAAAGTGTGATCTGCCTCAAGCGACTTACATTTAATTACTTGTGCATGTGTCGAATGTACACATGAGCATATGTCTGAAGCAACTGGAAACAACAACCAGATAAACAGGGCGCCTTTGTGCCAACCAGAAAACAGCAGCTCTGCCCAAAGCCACAAATGCCATGGTTTACTCGGACCTTCGGCCTCTGCAGGTCATCATGGTCCCATCAAAACAGCTCAGCTCCATAGAAACACACGAAGACACAATATGCTCACGCCATCAACTACCACAGGAAATTTGGACTTTTTTTGCCGCAAACAAAAGATTAACTCTTTCTTTTTTAAACACTTAAAAAGAATGCATGTTCTTCCGCACTCTGAATCTGCTCTAAAGCTGAGATGAAAACCAGCAGGCCATGGTGAAGTGGGTGGCCTGGGGGGCTCTTTTATTACTGCAAAAAAGGTTCTAAAATGAAGACGTGAAGTTCAGTGCAACAGAATTTACTTCAGATGCATCAGTTGACGTCGAGCAGACACTGCAGTCAAAATCATCAACAAGTGTCTCTGCACACTTCCATGCGGCTGATCATTGGATGCTGGGCCACTTCAAAATAAAAGTGCAACACTCGACCTCTGAGAATCGTGTGGTGTGAGGGTTGGTACCAGCGGGGATTGTTGTCAGACTGCAAGCCTCAGCTTCCTCTCAAATTAACAGTCAAATTTTTATTGTTGTTTTTTTGACTGAAAATGGAATGCAGCTGCAGCTGGACTGGACATTCACTAGATAGTCTCTAGGAGTCGATGGAGCAGTGGGCAGGGCTGGAAGCTGGGCTTCTGCATGATGATTGGAGGATCTGTATAAAGGCCTGGTCCCTCAGAGATTTGAGGCAAACACGGGCAATGTTGCTCCATTCTGTCATACAAATCCCATATTACTTGTTTAGTTGAATAAAGTTTTTGTTAGTTTGTTAATTCATTCAGATTGTGGGTTGGGTCTTTGGCTCGCTGCATCATGGCTAACTGCTATCATGGCTGAAGCAGGCGAGCTCTGCTGCTCATCAGGACGAGGCTGGTTGAGCCTTTGGAAAAGACAGATGATTGAAACAAGACGGTTGCAGACTATTTTTCTTGAGAAAAACAGAGAAAATTTACATCTATCTTATAATAATGTTGAAATTGTGCTTTTCTTTCAAAAGCGAGCAGCTGCCATTGCTTCCATTAGAACTGGGCTCTGTCTTTCATCTCACTATGTTAAATTCCACCCTGCAAACAGGAAAAAAATTATACATCTCAACATGGGAAATGTGTCTCTTTAGTGCCATTGTTGTCTGAGAAAAGTTTTCCGAATTTGTTAATTATGCGGTAGTCTGATTTTTATTTATATTCAGGAAAATAAAATAATGGCTTTGTGATTCGTCTAACGATCGCACAGCTGGGTGAAGACAACCTCCTGCAGCTTTCCGTGAAGCTTCCCAGTCGTGTTCTGACAGCTGAAGGCGGTTTATGCAGAACTCTGACAATCGCTATGTGTTCTTCCTGAAAAACTATAAGTTGAGTAGCACAGAGAATTTCCATTAATATGGATGAGTGCTCAGTGAGTATTCTCAGCTTTGTGTTTGTTTGATCAGTGGCTGTTCTGGCAGTTTGCACAGATACGTCTCACATACAAGTTTCATCATGGAAAGAATATTTCATGAATGTAATGTCTATCTTACTGTTTACAGTGTTCCTATGTTATGTCTTCAGGGCGGAATAATAAAATGTTATTAGACACCTATTACGAAGCAAAGGGAGCCTTTCCCTTGTTCTCAGCTGTTAAGTCTTCATATTTGGTGCAAAGAAAGCTATTGGTCCTATTCTCAAGTTTAAGTGGAAAATGTGACTGCTTTGAGCAGCTCCTCAATTATTCCATCTTTATTGGATGATGTGAGCTGGGCTGTGAAGGATTGAGACTCATGTCAGCAAGGCTCCAACTATTTTTAACATGTTCTTTATTCTCTTTAAGACATGAAAAGTTGCTCTCTGGTGGACGCAGTCCCAGCCTTCAGTTTCCCCACTGAGCCGTGCTTTAGCAGCTCCAAAAAGGCTGAACTCTCCTCTGATCGTGTGTGTGGTGAGTGTTTTTGTTTAGCTTTCAGTGGACAGTACGGCAGGCATAGGCAGCAGTTAGCACCACTTACTATCCCTCTGCTCCTCGACCAATCAGAACACCCATCAGATGCTTGGAACCACCGCTCGGCCTTTAGAGATGAATGGCACCTTTTACTGCACACACATGCGCACACACACGGACAGTCACACTGTCATGCTCACTCAGATGAACATCCTCGCTTTTGTTCCCGGCTTAGTACGAGGCTGTTGTTCCCCCCTCAAACCAGCTCCTTTATGGCGTTTCAGTGTTTGTTCAGGAGTATTTGGGAAGCTTCAGAGAAGAGCAGCACCACTTTCACAGAGAGGAGCAGGCAAGCAAAAGATGGGCTTTTTACTTCCAATTCTTTTTACGTTATACTTACATACACAGAAGAACATTTCTGAGGAAACCTGATGATGTCAATGATTTTAAATATAGCTGACAAGGCCTCAGTCGAGCCTGACTCAGAGCTTGCTGTAGGTGCTACTACAGGCAGTCTATGGTGAAATCATTTGGTGAGGCCAGTGCGATGCTTGAATGTGGTCAGCGCTGTAGGCCACAGACTGTCATGAAGACTTCCAGTCCTGCACCTGCAATTTCTACAGCTCTTGCACAAGAACACTGAATGAAGACACCGTGTCTTGAACGCAGGCTCCTTTTTTTACACGAATCAAGTCCATTCACGACCATACCTGACAAGCGTGCACCGCATGCAACACAAGGGCTTAGCTTCTAGTGGTGTGTTTCGATTGACTGCTCGTACATATTTGTATTGTTCTGAATTCAGTCTGTATTGCACATCGTGGACACCTGCCACTATAGCAAGTTCATTCTGGAAGTGACTTTGTATTCTCATTATCAGGAATTATAATCCAAGCTTTTCAACATCTACAACTACTGTATACATTTGACACTGCTTCATGCAGCCACTCTGTTCACCCCTGTTCAGATGAAGCTGGTGTGGTTTCTGTCCCCTGCCTCCATGAAAGCCCACTTTGTTGTGATTGGCCAGCGTCCAGAAAGGGCTGTTGTTTGAAGGTTTGTTTTTTGACACCAGTGCTCTGCTCCTGATGGGCCTACTCAGAGTGTAGCCAGTGTGTATGTGCTGCTGACAGCATAAAGCCTGAATAATATCAAACAACAGCGAGCTTTCTGCACAGTCTTGCAGTTTTTCTTACCTCCTTTTTTATACTTTTAAATCATGTTCGAGTGGAGGCTCCCAGAGCTGCTCCTTCTTAGAGGACGCAACTGCATCCAGCATTCAGCTTTAAGGTGTTAGCCGCTTCCCTGCTCACCCATCAATGATGGGAAGTTATCTTTTTTGGCAAGACCTCAGTCCCTTTGCTGTCGTGGATCATGACTGTGCATGTTAAGTGTCTATGTGTTTGTGCGTGTACATGTGTTTTGGTGACAAAATAAAGTTCCTGTGGAATTTCCTGCTTGCGAGTGTAAATGAGCAGACGATATGCGGATATACAGAGACCTTAAGTGAGTTGCTCTATTGAACCACATAGCCTAACCAACCTGAACCTTGTGATGTGTTCAATCAGGGCAACATTGGAAACAGCAGAGATACAGCAGATGAGATTGACACACATAACATATTATTGAGGTAAACTTTTGACATCAGAAACATGTTTGAATATTTGGGTGAAACAACAACACTAAGTGGAGAAAAGTGAATGTCTCCAACAAAATGCAAAATTAACAAAGAAAACATATTTAATTAAAGATAAAAAAAACAAGTCATAATACTATTTTGCAAATAAAGTCAAGAGGTCAACAAGAGGTTAAAAAAGACTCTAAAAACTACTGAAACAAATGAGTAAAGTGTAATCTGATAAAGTTCTGTCCAAGTCAAAGATGTTGGAAAAAAGATCAGAAAGTTGTGTGTGAATTCAAGTCTTTAAACAATGGACAGCACATCACAATAATGTAGAAAATATAAAGGATCAAGACTAAGAAAGATTTTAGTTCTCAACAATAAAATTGTTGAGAACTAAAATTGTCTAATGACCCGAGACAATGAATGTTGTCATCCACCTTCACTATCATGACAGGTCTCTCATCACCAAAAAGGCCCCACCACTAGGAGCTCACACCACTCAGAGGCCCAACCACAAACATCACAACTCTTACCTTTGTTGGACAAAACCTCCTTTTCGACATTTTTTTTTTTTTTTTTAATTCTCTGACCTGAAAATACTTTAAAGGTGGAGTTCGAAGTTCCCCCTCCCGAAAATAAACATTACATTTATAAAGGTGAAAACCAGCTCAATCCAGAGTCTCGGGTCTATACTCTCAGGTGGTATTGACGTTTTTTGCAACCCCACCTGTTATTGCCAGCCAATGACGGAACTATGGGCGTGACGCTCTGTGGGGAAAGTCATGACTGGGAGATGTCAGACAGAGTCGCTGAAACTTTAGAAAAAATG
>JAUESE010064945.1:6800-17111 GCA_032274725.1 Malacoctenus triangulatus
TTGGTCAAAATTGTTTACTTCAGTGTCTGAAAAAAAAAAAAAAAAAAAAAACAACAATAAACATTCAGGACATGTCACTTCAGAATAAGCTTGGTGCAATCAAAGCATACAAACATGGACTCTGCTTTCAGAACATTTGATTTAACCTCAGCAGTCTGACTGCATTTTACATTTTCATTCACTCACTCTAACACCAATGGTGACAGCAGACATGCAAAGTGCTCACTAAATATTACAGACATCGTTACATGATTTGTGGTTCAGCATCTTGCCCAAGAGCACATCAACGCTTCCTGTGGACCAGTGATTTAGGGCTTCACAATCAATCGAATTTTAATTGTGATCAGAATTTTCGCCGTCACAATTAAATCAACCTGATCGTTGGCATTATTTTCCATTTTTAAATCACTAACTCTCCTGCATTGTCTAATCAAGCACTTTCCACACCAGTAGTCCAACAACCACCAGAAGGCAAGAAAGAGCAAGTGGAGATGAGGAGCACAATGGTAAGAAGCAAGTGTCTCAAAAGAGACATAAATCAGTTGTCTGGAATTGTTTCATATCCAGGGAAAGTGATGTTGAACAAAAAGAAGGGTTATGTAAAGAGTGCAACAGTTACGTCTGCCCCGCCTTATGTTATGGACTGTTCTGCACAAGACGCTGCTATAATTGTTGAGTTCCTCTTTGTGATCGCACCCTGTAACAACATATTTATTCAGTTAGCCCTTCGTAAATTGTAAATTCTTTGTTATATTTAATTTTTTATTATTTAACATATATTCATACTTAAAGTTTCATTTTGCACTAAAAACTATTCCTTTTTGTTTAAAAGTAGTGCAATAAAAATACAGATGTTTTCCCTTACATGATAAGTAGTCGTGATGAATAAACTTTACGACAATTGTGATCAAAACAATCGAGAGTTTCATTTCTACGATCATCGTGCAGCCTTAAAGTGATTTTAAAATCTGGTAAATCACTGGAAAAACACCTTGATGACATATGCCTCTTCAATTAATCTATTGAAATCAGCATCCTTCTGGAAGAGAAAACTGCTTGGGTTCGAGTCGCTGAGGCATACCTGTCGAGGAGTGTCCTGACACCTGCTGACTGGCAACCATGGACCTGGAGCTCATCCCTTCAACAGAAAATGACACAGTGAGATCTTCAGCTGGGAAACATCCTGCACATCGTGGTTACAGCACACAGAGACGGGGTGTTTGCACATGCTGCCCACACGCCAAATGTCAGAGCTGATTGTCAGGTTTCAATCTGTAAAGTTCCTTAAGTTCTGAATTAATTTTTTTTTTTTTTGGTTTCTAAGATTTCCTATGGGAATAAATCAAGTTTCTTGAGAAACTGCTGTATCAAGCCTGTATTGCAGTAATCTAGTTAAAATAATTGGATGAAGACAAAGGAACCTGTAGTATGTCTAAACGGCATCAGATGCTGAATGACTTGGTTTTCTGGAGGACTGAGTCAAACCCAACAGATTTTCATGATGCCGATGAATAAGCATTTGTGAACAGAAGAGCAACATTGGTTGCTCTTGCTTTGTCAGCGGTCCAAGACATTGCTTCTCAAACTGAATATTGGGATGAAAAATGGGTCCATTTTGATAGAAAATGAGGGAGAAACAAAACAAGCACAAATGTTCTTGGAAGCCGTGATGCTCGAAGTATACAGCTAAATCAAATACAATTCTGGTTTGATCAAGACTCTGTGGTGTGGATGCTTCAAGACAAAATATCCTGTTTTGAGGGACCAGCCTGTGTTTTTGGCCCTATCCGTACTGAGATCAAAACTTCAAAGAGATTCTCAGAAGAGATGGCATCAAATAGGGGGAATTTCTGTCCACATGCAACCAAAAGAAAACACTGCAACACACACCTTTGAGAAGTTAGTCAATCTGGGACTGTTTTCAAAAAGAGCTGTTTTTGGTCCCTACTTGTGGAGGAGCGCCAATTCAATCATGACCAGATCGTCCAGAATAGGGAAGGTCTTAAATCAGGGTGGATGCTTCAACTATATTTAGGAAATCATGGGTACAGCGCCATGACCCTGGCCTACCTCTGAGGGTTTGGTTTCATACTTTAAGTTATTTTTGTTATTACTCAGGCCATGCCTTTTTTTTCATTGAGTATTTCTTGTTTAGGTATCAGGTATCAGCTTCTTTTGGTTTTAAGAATTGACTTGTTTTAGGGTATTGTTTTATTTTTTGGTTAAGTCATGTTTTGTCTTGTATTTATGTTTGTCAGACCATTTGCATTTTTCTTTATTGTTGCCCTCCTCTTTAAACTTGGTTGTATGTTGTTATCCCCACCCCCATCCCACCCCCCAGCTATGGGTTTACTTGGCATCAGGCCTGTACTTTAACATATGAGCCCGAAGCTTCAGCTTCCCTCTTTGGACACACGTGCTTGTTTGTACCTTGGTAGATGTCATACTGTCCGGACATCAGGTTGTAGCTCATACCCAGGTGTGTGTGGTGGTGCGTGTGGAGGTGTCGGGCGAAAGACAAGTGGTTCCTCTCTCGTTCCGGCTCGCTGTCACCCTCCGGGGAACCCTTTTCACCAGGCTGCAAACACACAAGTGGACTTACACTCTGTCTGCTTCTAACTTTGCAAACTGCTGCTCCAGTCAAACCACCACTGATTCAATTCGTGTCATGCATCGTATCAAAAAAACTTTTTAGCGTGACATGTGTTGAAGACTGATGGTACACAGCTTTTGTTTCAGTCCACTCTAATTATTGGGCAGGACTTCTCAATGGATGTTCGAAAATTGTGAATACTTTCATAGTATATATGTGTTATTACACTTTATGTTGTGGGGGGGGGCAAAAATACTGCAAGAAAGTGAAAAAGAAGGAGTTTATCCTTAACTTCAGGATGCATAAATAAACCTTTCACCCTGTCGTGTGTCTCATTTTCTTTCACCCCCATGTTTGTGTGATGAGAACAGACATGAGGGAAGTGGCAGGAGTGGGCTCCGGTGTGGACGTGACAGTGATGTGAAAGTGACGGCTCTCTCACAGCAGGAGATTTCCCATGGTACTGCTGGCTCTGCTGCTGTAACAGCTCCATAGCCGGCGACGAGGTGGAGTCGCTGCCCTGTTTGCTGCTCACCTCTCCTCCTCTGCTGGGCGGAATTGTCTCCAGTTCCTCCCTGCCTGCTGTCTTTCCATACAGAGGATAATGGAAACCTGGACGGATGGACAATCGCAAGCCTCCTTTATACAGCCAGTTATACAGACTTTGGGGGAGTGCTTACTTGGCTGCACAGCGTGGCAAGCTTAACCAGTAAAAACTCATCTCTATTCCGATATGATTCACTTTTGAAAGCAATTTCACTGGTCAAGAAAACATTTTTTGGAAGGACATTTTCGTGTTGTTTTTTTTTTTCACGTTCCACAAATTCTGACACTGCTTGCTTTCCTGAAAATAATGGCACTAAACTTTTGTGTTCAATCCTGCTTACTGGAGGGTTTTTTGTGATTTGAGGCACAAGCGTGCATTTTACTGTACTCAAGTTACTCGCCTTATTTTGATTAGTATATTATTGGTCTCAGTATTTCGGTTCTCATTGGCAGAGTTCTGTGTGCACATAACGCCTACAGGCCTGGTACATGTCTCGGTCTGTATGGTGAGAGACTCTGCCTGAAATGTCAGAAAAGTTTTAAAATTGACTGTGTCCCTGTTGCCATGTGGGGGGGTGCCCCTTAAAAGCAGCCTCCTGACTTAGCAACATACGTTTCTCTTTGGGTGGTCTGCAAAGACCAAAAACCTTCTTGAGATGCTTCCATGTGTGACAATAGACTGTCACAAACTGCCTGTAGAGACTTTTGGTACTCCACATGCAAATTCTGCTGTGGTATCAAAAACATATAAACGACGTAGGGTAAATTTCTTAGCTTTGTTTGGCCTGAATTAGCATTCCAATGACAGAAATTTCTTATGTGTATTGTGCGAGGAGTGGAGATTTGGAAAAAGAAAACCTCTTGTGTTTGAGGGAGCTGAGAATGTAAAATCAAAAACTTGTTCCATCACAGTCATGACCAAGATCTAGTGCACTTCTTGCATTTTTTTTTTTTAATTCTCAGGGTGTCCCAAAAATTCCTCAAAAATTGCAGCAGTGAGAGCCCTGACAGGAACTAGCAGGAGAGACCTTATTGTTTCCTCTTCACTGGCTTCCTGTAAACATTTGGGTAGAATTTGATATTCTTTGTAACAAACACAGCTTAAAAGAACAGTCTCGTCCATGTCTTAGAGAGCTGTTGGTACTTTATCATCCCAGCAGAAGTCTCGGTTATCAGAGTTCTGGAATATTGGAAGAGTTTGTAAATGTAGATTGCTGTTGAACAAACTTCCACTTTCAGGTCAAGATGCTCGCATAGTCTCTATTCTTAAAAAAAATTGAAATTTATCAGTTTGATGGAGTCTATGCGAAACTGACTCAGGTCACCCTGGATCATAGATAAGCTGCTGTAGGTTTAAATTGTTGAGAGAACATCAGTGCACTTCCTCTTCTCTCTCTGCTAACTGTCATGTTACCACAGCATGTCATTAACCTTTAGTGTCTGTCTCTCTCCTGTAGCTTATTCCCTCTCTCCGTTGTACTTTCCTTTAGGTTCTCGTGTTGGAGAAGGAAATCTCAGTGTTTCCTGTTCCCATGCAGTCAAGAGACTAGTGGATTAAATTACAGTCAGACGTAAACTTCCGTGTTGGATGTTTCATTGTAGTTTCTCTCTGTCTCCATTCAATACATTTCTCTCCTTTTACTCACTAACCCCAACTCTTAAATGCAGTATCCCTCCACCTCTGAGTCTGGTCCTGCTGGAGACTTCTTTCCCTCTACCGTTGCTAAATGCTTGCTTTGCCACAGAGTAGCAAGGCCAAGCAGTTTAGTGATTTTGAAAACATAGTCGCAGGAAAGTTTGAGCCTGGCTTTGTCATAAAAGTAAAAGAAACAAAAGTGAACTCAACATTCATCGTGATGTCTCCTCATCACGCTTAGCACCAAACACGCTGAAATTTGACCAGGGTAAATCCAAAATAAAACTCTTACCTGGGTAATTATGGACCAGGGTTGGGGACATCCCTTTGTAGGAGCCCCCACTGCTCTCACACATGGCCAGGTATGGTGGATAAGAGGAGTGCTGATACTGGATGTAAGGCTGCTGGGGGGTCATTGGAGGGGAAACTGCTGCCCGAGCACTTTGGGACTCCTCAGAGAGCCCTCCCATTGGCTCCTGGCCCTGCTCTTCCAGCCCTTCAAGCCTTTCTGAATCCTCCATGTTGATGGTGGGAGGGAGGTCCATGGCAGTTCCTTGGAGCCTGGCTTTTTTACCATCGATGCACATACCACCTCCGCCTCCTGAGGTCATCTTGGCACCAGCTGGCTCCATGGTGGCGCCCCACTCTTTCACACTATCTGCTTCCCCTTCTTTGGCCTCCTCCCCATGTTGACTCTGTACCTCTGAGTATTTGCTGTGCGCGAGGCGGTGAGCCCAGGCAGGGCCGTCTGAGGGCTAGATCGATGGGGACAAGTATTGGTGCTAGTTGCAGTGTTTCCCCTATAATTCTTTAACAGTGGTGGGTGGAAGTCATTTAGTGGTCAGTTCAACATCAGTCCATGTCCCGTTCTTTTTCTCTTTCATAATATTTCTGAACTCTTTAGTTCTGTCAAAAATAAAGGCAATTAATTTATAACTTTAAAAACATTTGTAATTGCTTTTTTGTTGTTGGAGGAGTTGAAGAGTTTCTCGGGCAGCCCACCGCTGCTGAATGACTATAGAGGAAACACTGTGTGAGCGTGTGAACAGAGCCAAAGACAGACCATCTATCACTGACTCTGGATATGATGTTGATGAAGAATGACGGCGTTTCAAAAGCAGGGTGCCATTCAGAGGTGGGATGTGAAGAGTGTGGTGTTCCTCCAGCCTGGCATGAATCAAAATATGTCTCAAACATCAAGTGCAAAATTTTGGCAAATCCAAAGAAAAAACAAAACAAAACAAAACAAAAAACAAGCAACCCTTCCCCGATAAGGCTTTCATTTAATCTGTACAAGTTTGTTTTTTTTTTTTCCCCATGACCCAGCATGGCTAGAGTTTGTGATTAACTGCATCGTGAGGTGACATTGGGTAAAAAAACTGTACAAGGTTTTTTTCTTTTAAGTAAAACAAAATAACTGACGTAGGAGAAAGGTTTTTGTTTTTTTTACAGCTAAAGTTGGAATGACAAATTCCCTCCATTGTTAATCACTCTGAACATTAAATACATTTGTACCTATCGGCTCAAACTACAGGAATGTGATTTTCATTCATAATGACTGTAGTAGTAGATTAAAGGAGAGCTACAGCACCACAGTTGCCACATCACTGTTGAGATTAGCACCTACTGGTTTAGCTGTTCACAATGTGTGATTAATCTCTTTGTGACACCCAACAACAGTCATTAAAGCACACCAACAACACCATCAGCAGGCGGCGGCAGGTTATAGACAGAGGGAGAAACTTACACTGGAAAAGGAAACATTTGAGTCCAGATCTGTCTGACTGTTTGGGTTGTGGAGTGAAGAAGAAGAGGAAGAGGAGGGTGACTTGATGTCGTCGCAGTCTTTCATGGACACCTGGTGCTGCTCCACCATGCCACCATGCACCGCCTTTACAGACAGACTCTGTCCCCTTTCCCCTCTGTCACTCATCTCCACGTAAGACAGAACAGGTTTGGGACAGCAAACTTTCACAGTATCTGGACCTTTACCTAGCATGGGTCCACCAACTGAACACCCAACCAAATGTTTAACATCCTCACTGTCTCTTACCACATGCCCCCTCTGCTTGGCACTGGGGGACTGGTCGCAGCATTTTGAGGCCAGTAACAGTTTCTGGTCCATGTACAGTCCTCTTGAGTACTGACCATAGTACAGGGACTGGGCCAAAGCTGTTTGAGTCTGACTCATTGCCAACTGTAGCTGGGACTGAGGTGGGCCATCACCTTTCTTAGAATCTGACAACTCGTAGGATGAGGTTTTGTCTTCATCTTTAATGTCTTCTTTTCTGTCTTTCCCTTTGGATTCAGGGGCAGAGCTTTTGTGGAAACAGCCACTGCTGCTGTTCTGCCTCTCTGATTGCATGTACCCTTGTAAGTAGTAGGGCTCATAACTGTGGTAATACGGGGACTGCGGGTCTTTTGAAGACGGTGCAGATGCTGCAGGTAGGGTTTTACCGGAGTTACCATGGGTACTGTTGGAGCTCACCTCGGAGGAAGCCGAGGACACTGACTTTGATCTCAGCCCATCTGGACGGCATTCGGAAGATCCGCCGTCATCTCCAGCATCGGAGATGTCCGAGTAAGCAGGGCTGTTGTTCTTGCTGCTGTCCCCAGTGGCCAGACAACTTCCACCTGCATCAAGCCGGGAAGAACTGCCAATGGAAGGACTGGGGGCATTGTCTGTGAAAGTGTAGACTTTGTCGGCCTCAGCTCTTATACTGGCCATCCTGCTTTCCTGACTTTCTGTTAGTCCGTTCATTACATCCTGTTTACTGAGATGCTCTTTCAGAAGGCTTCCTGGGATCTCTTTGATGCCCATCTTTGACCCACTACCACCGTCTTCCAATTTAATGCCACTACTGTCCCCATTAGGTGTCCTTATTGGGGCCTCTTTGTTATGCTTGTCCTTGAGTCTTCGTTTTTCTTTTTTCCTGGTCTCTTTGCCACAGGAAACCAGGGAAGCTTTCATAAGGCTTGGCTCAACAACAATGCCCAGCTTTGGTTTGATGGGCTTCAGGGGAAGAGTTTTACTTGTGAGGCCAACAGCTGCCATAGGGGATGATTGTTGGGGGGCGACGGAATCTGCTGTGCTGCTAGGATAAGTTGTGTTGGGTATGGCAATCAACTTGGGTGGAGCTGGCGCAGGAGCAATTGGTCGGTTGGTTCTCAACTTAGACATCTTCTCTACCTTCCCGTTTGTCTTCTTGCCCTTGTCACATGTGCTTACCTTCTTTTCAATCAGACCTTCTGCTTCTAGTTTGGGCATCTCCACTACGGAGTTCCTGTCTGGAACCATGCAGTTCTCTAGAACCACAGTCATGTTAGAAATGATGGGCAAATTACTAAGGTCATCAATAAGACCGTCTTTTAGCAGTGAGGTTCTTCTGGTTTTGGCATTGGCTGTGGGGCTATGGTCAGTACTGAGGAGTAGTCTTCTATTCTTAGGAGACCCCACTGTTGTCACTTTGTACAGAGGAGCAGGTTTCTTAGACAAGCTGTTGGCACTTGTGCTGTTGTTTGTTTCTGAGAGGTCATATGTCATTAACTTAATCCCATCCTCACAGTCTGATAGTCGTTCCTCACTGTCTCCATCTTTCAAGGGTTCCAGCTCAGGCTTCCTCTGCTCCTCAGCCTCCAGATGTGCATGTGTCTGGTGGTAGCGCAGGCCGTTAATATGCTTGTAACGTTTAGTGCAGTTTGGATGGGGACAGTCAATGAGGATGGGAGGGGGAGGTGGCGATGAGGCACAATCCCCACCCGGATCCATGAATGAAGGGTCAGATTTGCCCTGTGGAGTTGATGGGGCACTGCGGGATTTGGCTCGAATCCTTTTCCCGTTTCCATTTTTCATGTCTTCTGAGGAGACCATGCTGAGGTCTAAGTCAGCTGGAGGTTTGTTCTTCCGCTTTCCAGAGGAGAGAGAGTTGGCAGTTTTCACCTCCTCCACAGTGAAAAAAGAAGGGGGTGCTCTGCAGTTGCTGTTAATGAGGTTCAGGCTGCCTCTTCTTCCCTTACTGTGCATGGGCACGGCCGCTCCAGCCACACCACCACCACGGCTCCTGTGCTGCGACAGACCTCTGACCTTTGCTGCAGTGGTGGGCTCAATGCAAGGTCGCTCAGCCATAGCCATTCGCATTCGTTTTCCTCGACCACGGCCGCCTGGTAGCTCAGGGTCACTGGAGGGGGATTCACAAAATCTGGACGGGAAACAAAAAAAAAATTATAGACTAAAAATTGAATTCGACTTCAAGCTTTTTATCATTGATAAGTCCTGACTCCAGCCTGTACCCGCGCAGCCAGTCTACCTCATCAATTCCTGCTCCAGCCGGTTCCAACTCTACCTGCCTCTCCCTGCCTCTGCCGCTTCACGTCTGCCTTCCGTCGTCTTCTGCCCATCCTGGCTAAACCACCTCTGCTCCCTCGCTAGCCCGGCTGTTTCTGTTCCATGTTCTTGCCTTCGTTTCCACTCTAGGTTTTTTCCCTCGTTGGTCTTGTTTTCTCTTGGTTTCGACCCATTAGAGTGTTTCGCTTTTAGTTTGGCTTTTTCACTTGTGGTTGTTTTGGGAGTGTTAAAGAGGCAAAACAGAGTTTTCTAATGATACTGCCACCTGTGGCCAAAACACAGAACTGCAGCACTCTTCTGCTCGTTCTCATTGTGCACGCTTGTACGAACACACTTCAGAACAAAAATAATCCCCTACGAAGAACACGCACATTCACGAGAACGATGTTCACAGAAGTAAGAAAATGAATTTTCTGACGGCGTAGGACAAAAGTTTGTGTGAAGGTGCTGTAAATTTACAAACGACTGAAAGGCGACAGAACAGCCTACACTCGGACACTAAATGTGGCAATCGATGACCGCACCAATGACCACTTCAAAATGTAAATGCTCTGGCTTACTAGCTTTTGATTTAGGCTAGCATGCTATCGCTAACCCTAAAAGAATGTACTCGTAGACATACAACCAGTAATTGTGAATTGAGAACAACACAGGGCCATTTTCAATGGTTGGTGTTGTTTTTTCCTACGTTTTTAGAGGAAAGAAATCCATTTCAGGTCCCTTTTTATTCCCTACGGGGCTCTGAGCTCCCTCCAAGACTCAAATGCGTGTCCGATATTGACCCTTGTCTTTACCCGGCGCCGGTCACTCTCAAGCTTTGACTTTTTACTACTAAGGTGTCAGTCTGTTCATCAAACAATGCTTTAGTCGTAAAGGGTCAAACAAAAAGGCTATTGTAAAGATATTTTTCAGTAAAAACTTACATAATGCCTCTTTAATAAATTCTTTGCACTTGATTTTTGTGGTCATGTCTGTTGTCTTGCACCTGAGTTCCCACCTTTCCCGTAAGATCTATTTCTGCTCATGAATTTACGATTGTTTGTATTTTAAAATGTGTTAAGCTTGACACCACTCCTCTTTCAAAGTGCTGAAGCAGTAAGAGTAACTCTTATTTTTCGCTGGGACTGAGAATATATGACACATCAACAGTGTGACATTATCAATTAAGATTAATGAACATTTATATATATA
>JAUESE010064986.1:0-17103 GCA_032274725.1 Malacoctenus triangulatus
CCCCCCCCCCCCCCCCCCCCCCCCCCCCCCCCCCCCCCCCCCCCCCCCCCCCCCCCCCCCCCCCCCCCCCCAACAATTAGCAATTGTCAACCTATGCCAATACAGAGCACCACCACATTGAACTAAAGCCACTTTATACAGAACCTGATGAAGATGAGCTGATCTGCTGAGCACCAAGCCTAATTGCCCCCGCTCCACTGGGAGGCTCATTTCCAACCAAAACCTTGTTGGCGTTGGAGCCGTTGATGTCGAAAATGCCAGTGAGGACGTCGATGCTGCTGGGATTGACCACGGTGCACAGGTAGTTGGTGATGGGGGACATGGCTAGGCTTTCCTGATGGAAGGCGAAGATGGTCAAGGCTGTGATGTCCAGGTGAGTGGAAGTGAGGCACAAAGTCAGGATGGTCATGGCCAGGCTGCCCTGATGGGTAGTGGGGATGGTCATGACCCAGATACCCTGGTTGGTGGTAATGGGGCACAAAGTCAGGATGGCCATGACTCTGTTGACCTGGGAGGTGGTAGTGGGGCACATCAGGATGTTCATGGCCAGGATATTTGGACCACTCTGGTTGCTCCTGAGGTGGCCAATGCTGCATATCCTCATTGGGAGGCAGAAGGTGATGATGGTGGTGGTGATGAACCAAGTGTGGTGGGCGATGAGGTGGCTTTGGTTTGCAGGACGGCATCTTGGGTGGGCAGGTAGTAGTAGTAGTAGTAGTGGTGGTCGTCGTCGTCGTGGTGGTGGGCGGAGGAGTTGTGCAGTAGGGCAACCTGGGTGGGCACATAGGCTTACGTCCCCTTGGCATCCATGCACCCACCTCTGCACCATGTGGCTGTAAAGAAAAATATTGGATGAGTCATTTACCTTTTCAGACCTTGGGCCATTAAATATAGTATGACTGTTTACCTTCACACCTGCATCACCAACAGGTGACCAAGCACGAGGGTAAAAGTCAGCCCCACCCCTGGCAATGGGCTGATTTGGCACATTGCGCCCATACATCACTGCTTCACCACCACGATTGCCAGCAAATCCAAAGTTGTAAGCTGTGGAACAAAAGGTTTATTGAATAAAAGATGCATATGCAGCAAACTTAAGTTACTTACACCAACTTACCATCAGCCTGATGTTTTCCCACAAACAACAATGACAGCAGCAGCCACCTAAAAATACAGTCAGATTACTCAATGACTTTTATAGCTTAGATGAGTGTCAGAACAGCAGCACATACCTTACAAGCACCCCCATGGCTTCAGACAGCAGCAGGCTCAGTCAGAACTAACATGCAGAGTGAGGCGGCTCTTTTTAAAGCTGCCAGGTACCTTGTCTGGTGATTGGACTCAGGTGTGACCAATCAACAGCAGGCGTGGCTAACAGTTCAACAGGAGTGGTTTAAGGCAGTATCTTTGAACTTTTCCCCATGGAGCCCTCAAAATGACCTCTCAGAAAACCTGTCGTCACAAATCTGTGGTCAGAACCTTGCAGCAGTGTAATCAAACACTGACTGAAACACACTAATATACAAAAATGCATGGCTTCAAGGTAAAAGTACGTGGCAGTCCTCCAACACTTGTTCCATTTTCTGTAAAAGTTCTGATTTTGGTTTCAGTGACAACTTTGGAACAGACAAGCACCCCCCCACACACACCCCACGCCACCCTGGATCTTAGGATCAGAGGTCCAGCGCTTCATGTGGATTTTGCTTTATTAAGCCTAGAATGTTATGGAGTGTAACTTGCCTACCAGAAACACGACCATCCCAAGAATCTTCAGCAGTTGAGTCTGCTCATTTACATCAAACAGTTGTCATACACCAAGTGTCAGTATCTATTGTACATGACCTGTCATACTGCTTACTTCCAACACTCTGAATGTGATGGCCTATAACCTAAGAGAGTTGCAGTTGTGTGTCAAAGTAACAAACATTAGCAAGGATATTCCATTATTTTTCAGTTGTAACCCCAAGTCTGCACATCTCCAGGTTTGATAAAGTATTTTTTGTATCATCCTCAGCTCACAGGTGTGTCCCTCTGTCCTACTTGGTCCCTCTCAGTTTCTGACCAGATAAACTGTCAGACGCTGGATCCTCCTTACTACTACCTGGAGCGAGTGCATGTATTTCAAGAGTGTGTTTGGAGATCAGGTCACAGGGACAGTTTGATGACGTTACTTGCCAGCTAAATGTAACCCGGTCTTGGTTGCACTTCCAAAAATTCCTGCTTAAGCTTCAAGTATAAGTTCTTGTTTCTTTTAGACTCGCACTTGGAGGCATTCACAACAATGGGTCCCAAAAAGTCAGTCAACAAAAGAGTTCCCATTCCAAAAGGTAAATGACAAACATTTCAAATCCAATTGTTTCAGATCTGCAGTTGCAATTTTCAACTGTTCTGGAGATTATATTGGAACTTAATTAGGGTTGAGACTTGCATGTAAAGAAACCCAAGTACAACTGCAACACTCAAATAGCCAGACTTAAACTCAAAGTGACCAAGTTGAGAATGATGTTTTTTATTTGAATGAAGACAGGATAGCCGATTGAGGATCTTCAGTGTTGAATTACCTGAGGCAAGGGGGGAAAAAAAAAAGTACAAATATGGTCATGCCAGAATGAACAGCCCTTTCTGAAACATGCTCCAAGTCTAACAACCATGAGCCTGCTAAAGACTAGCACACCAGAACAGTGCTCACCCTAGTAATGTGGCTTCTGTAGCAAGACTCGTGGCCACCCAACCACCCGAGTCTGCTGGAGAGGAGAGCGCTGACGTGGGAGCCACTGGGGTTGTTGGTTCTGGGGGTATTTGTGGGTTTGACCATGATACTCAGAGTGGAAGCGGTTGGGACCAAAGTCAGAATGCCTCGATGGGGTGTCAAGACCGTCATGACCACGGCGCCCCCCTGGGTGGTAGTGAGGAACACTGCCAGGATGGTAATGAGCAGGATTCTTTGGCCATTGCGGTAAGTGACCATTCTCAGGATGTTTAGGCCACTCTGGTAGCTCATGAGGTGGTTTCTCAAGAGGCAAGAGTGGGTGGTGATGGTGGTAATGGCGATGAGGAACCCAGAATCGATTGTGCTTGTGTGGCTTCGGTTTACAGGAAGGTTCCTCAGGTGGACAAACGGGCTTGCAGGAGGGTAGCTTGGGTGGGCAGGTAGTAGTCGTCGGCACAGTTGTTGTTGTTGTTGTTGTTGTTGGGGGTGGAGGTGTGCAGTAGCGCAGCTTGGCTGGACATTGTGGCTTGTGTCCCCGGGGCATCAAGGCACCCAACTCTGCTCCCTGTGGTTGTTGAACAACATGGTACAAGTTGAAGACTGACATTTCATTTCAGACTGGGACCTTGTCGTGTTGTTGCATCTTACCTCATTTCCCTTCATACTCAAGTCATTAGCAGGTCGCCTTTTGCTCAATGGCACCACAGCTGCACCATTGAAGCTTCGTGGACTTGGTTCACGCCGTAGAAGTATTGCTCCCCCTTGTCCAAGATTGTTTAAGGGTCCAAAACTGAGGGCTGACATGTTTTTTTTTTTGCTTTTTAAAAGTTATATACTTCCACACAAATACATATGCTCAAGTGAAAGGAGGTTATTTAAGATAAACTTACCAGGTCGATGCATTTCAACAGCCAGCAAAGACAACAGCACCAACCTAAAAGAACATGAACTAATGTTAAATTAATTACTCTTAGAAATGACTCAAGTTTTCAGAATGGTGCTTCACCACATACATCACAGGGAACCCCATGGCTCCAGTCAGAGTGAACAGCAAACTCCACTGACCCTCTGACTGAGGCGGCTGTTTTTAAAGCTGATATGTTGCCTTGTTTGGTAATTGGACTCAGGTGTGACAAATTGACAGTAGGCGTGGCTAACTGTTTAAGAGGGTCATTCAGTACATTGTGAAAAATTAATTTTAAGCGAGTTCTGAGCACCAAACATACTCTCAGCTAGATGTAACCCTGGCCCACTGAAAATTTTACAAAATAAAATTGATCAATTGAATTCACTGTTGAATTGCAAATGTGAAAGATAATAAAATATAAATCATTTTTTGATCAGCATATTCAGGATTAATTCAGAACTTGATTTCATCATGACTTCTGACAACAATTTCCTACGAGAAAATTTAGAGCCAAAATGTGATGTGGTACCATCTTGTTTGGGAGCGACAGTCATTTGCAATGCTCACATTAAGAAATTTCCAGATATTAACCTGTTGGACTTTTTTTTCCTCAATTTTTCTTGTTCTAGTCCAGGTTTTTCATGGTTACTGCCACCAAGCAACTGCTTTTTTAATGGTCACTCAAGATGGCCTCTGCTTTTTGCCAGCTCAGAGGTGCAAGCATGAATGGTATCAGATGTCCTGGAGGTTTGCTCTCCAAATGCTTTTGGTTTGTAATGTGGTCTGCAACCAAGAACAGTGGAAGTAGGAGCAACACATTTGCAATTCAGCTCATGAGCTCTGAATAAGTTGTGAAACCTGCCAAAATGTATCATGCATTCAATTTTTTCCCATAGCAATGGAGTTGGCCACTTTATCACCAAGTTTTACAGTCCCAAATACACTGTTTAACCAAGACACCTAGTCAAACCAAGGAAAGTAAAGAATTGAAGTATTTCAGAAACTCCCTCAACTACTAAGCTACCATGCATGGACCTTCTTGTCTTGCTGGTGGAAAATTCCACCTATTTGTATAGTTAGTGCAGGAGTTGCCAGTCCAACTTTATACAACTCGTTAAAGTTTAGTTATGCAGCACTCCATTAATGCGCTTTACTTTATTGTCCTGTACCCACAAAAGCCCATTTTAAGCATTAACCCAGAATGACAGGAAATACATAATTTGGATAAAGTTTTATTTTGATCAATGAAGTGCTGCAGCATGTGAAATCTCTTCAGTGTTGGTGCCTGGAACACAAAAAAAAAAAAAGTCAAGATAAAGAAACTCCAGAATGAGCCAACCAAGCAGATTAGGTACCCACCATTCCACAGTTAGAGATTAGATGATTTCTGAACCTAAAATACAGAAGAGTTAGTCAAAACACATGTATTCAGGCTCAAGAACCAAGTGTAGTTTAAAGTCTGAACCTGCTGAATTCTGGCTGATCTGTCGAGTCTAGCCTCGCATCCATTTCACCAAACCACTAGTGGCTGCTGGGACCAGCGGGGCCTTTGGTTTTGCACTCTAAGCCGCTGGGGACGGTAGTGATGGCCTTGATGGTGGTCGATGTTGGGGGACAGTTGGTGGTAATGGTGGTGGTGATGGTGAGGAACCCAGAACCGGCGACGGTGAAATCTTTTTGGTTTACAAGAGGGCTCGCCGGGTGGGCAGTTTGGTTTTGGTTTGCAGTTTGGCTTCTTGGGTGGGCAGGGAGGAGGCGTGGTCACTTTGGGCTTGCAGTAGGGTACACACTTCGGCCGTTTTCCCCGTGGCATCCACGCTCCCACTTCCATTTCAGCTTCCTGTAGTGTTGTAGACCACACATTTGTTAGTTTTCAATGTTAAGTCATCTGGTCTGGTAATGAATTGTTGCAATGCAAGTTACCTTAGTAGCATCACTCGAGTCATCACGACCAGCAAGTGACTGAATATGCGATGACGCAACTCCAGTGTTGAAGCCGCGTGGACTTGGTTCATAGTGCACAAGTGGGGACCTCTCAACTCCATTATCAGCAAATCCCAGGTTCAAAGCTGGTGAAACAACATCAGCCGTGTATGATCTTTAAACATTCAACGAAGACATTATTTAATGCAGCTTACCAACTGCCTGATATCCTCCAACAGCCAGCAGGGACCACAGAAGCCATCTAGACAAGACAGTAAAGGGGGATTGCATGAAAGTAGCTAAACAGTTGATTTCCATTGAGGCACCTCTATCACATACCTCACAAGTACACCCATCACTACAGCTAGAGTGAGCAGCTCAGCCAGAACTAACCTCAATGGTGGCTCAGCTTCTTTTAAAGCAACCAGCTGCTTTTTTTTTTTAGATGATTGGACTCAGGTGTGCTGAGGTGGAGCTAAAAATGATCCAGGGCATTGGTAAATGAACTACAGCTGCACGGAGTTAACTCGCATTGATAAGAGACATTTTTAGGTTGAATATAACCTGATTACTGGGTTCATCTATGTGCCCCAAACTCAAATGACAGTGGTTATCAGTTTCACACATTTACTCATACTTCAGAGCTGCAATAATTGAAAGGAGTTTTCCTTATCTGATTACTCATCATGAAATGAAGTACATTAGTTTATAGTGTTCATAATAATAATTGCATCATGTTTGGGACCTTAAATTTTCTGAAAAAATTGTGTGAGAGAAAGAGGCGTCTTTGTTCTGTTAATGTGACACATCAGGCTGCGTTTACAGCTCAGTCTCTTCTTCATAGTTGGCCTTGTGTTGAACACACCACATGGTTTCCAGCAGATGCTCCATGTTATCTGGATATTAACAATCCAACAGAGGGAGAGTTCATCCAGTTGAATTTATAATCTCACATTTGACCTCATGATCCACAGACTTCCTCAAATGGGAATGTTAATACTTTTTCATTCTTGTATCATTTCAGTGAACAGGCATGTGAAAACATTTGCAATGAAAATCCCTTTAGTTTTAGTAAAGAAAAAAAATGAACACAGAAAATCTTCCTTTGGCATTTTTCTGGTTGTTACTGGAACTTCTGGAGTGCAGTGATAAAAAAAACTGCGCTACTTTGTATTCTGTTTTAAAGCTGCCTTCATCTCACTTAAATATACAATGATACCTTTGATTACTTGCCTACCAATGGCCTTAACTAATGCCTGGCTACACAGATTGAGCTCTAAATATGAGATGAACGGTTGGTTGACAACAGAACAAAAGTGGTGATTCACATGAGGAAACAGTCTGATATCACACACGCCTTTTCATATTTCCACTTTGACATTGCATGTAGTATGTAATATTGTGGGTGTTCAATGGATGCATCATTTTTATGCAAGTTCTAATTGCATGAAAAACTGAACACCACAGTTTTCCAAGCATGAGAATGTTGAATTCAGGAGTTTTTGCTAAACATAGAATTTTACACAGGATACAAAAATCTAGCCAATTGTGTTCTTGGGTCCGTATGAATTTATGTTTGATACAAAGGGACATGTAGTGCTGATCAACTTCCAGGTCAAGCCAACAAGGAACCATGTGCGTCAGAAAAGGGGGTTCTAAAAAAAGGCACTAGTTTTGGCACTAGGTCCCAAACAGGGCATTTGAGGGGAACCCCCCCCCCCAAAAAAAAAAAAAAACACACACACACTCCCCTCCCCCTATGTTAGGATTCAAAACCATTTTTGCTGTATACTAGTCACTTGTACATTTCAATTTTGTCAGTGTGCTCTTTTAAACTTTAAGTTTTTTGGCTTCCCTTCCAAAAGATTCAAGATTACACATCAGCATACTCGGCAATCTATTTTGCCTAAAAAAAAATAGATGCTACAAGGTTATAAAAGCACATCATGGCAAACCATTTCAATACCAGTAATTTTATTTCACAGATCAGTACAGGTTTACTGTAGATTCAGTGTCCTCAGTCTTGCAGAGCCTGAAACCAGAAATAGCAATTACAGTCAAGCAGTTTTTCCAACTCTGAACAAAGTCATGGTTAAAGCTTGCAAATGTTTGCTTACCCATGCAAAACCTGTGAAGAACGTGGAATAAATTTGAACACTGATGAACTAAAAACAGGCTATTGACTGAACTGATGAGGATTCTTGGGATGATAGTGCTGCTTGAAGGCTGGCCTCTGTAAAGCAAGGCGCTTGGCATTGACCTGCGGAGGCTTGGCCTTGAAGAATGGACGCTGGGGCCTCTGAAACCACTGCGAGTTAGCCTGCTGCTGGGGCTGTACCTTGGGGATCTGGGAGTCCTTTGGTTCCTGTGGTGGTATTTTGGGCACCTCTGGAAAGTGGGTCAGCACCTTGGGAAACTCTGGGACCTTAGGAATATCTGGGAATTTTGGTAGGACCTTTGGAAATGTGGGAACCTCAGGAAACTGGGGCATGAGCTTCTGAAACTGGGAGGCCTTAGGGACCTTTGACTCAAGGGGAAACCAAGGCAGTTCCTTGGGAAACTTAGGCAGGTGTGATGGCACTTCAGACGGACAGTTAGGGTACTGGGGAAACATCAGGCAAACATGACTGTGATGATGTGGAAGATGCTCACGTGGCACACCTTGTTGTGGATCCTCTCTGTTGTCACTGGGTCCATGAGCCTGTGGCACCACATGCTTGTGTGGTCCATGGTCACCATGGCCATCCTGCTTGTGCTGCACCACATGAGGGTGCTGCAGCCCATAGCCATCCTGCATCACATGAGGGTGCTGTGGCCCGTAGCCATCCTGCTTGGGCTGCACCACATGAGGGTGCTGTGGCCCGTAGCCATCCTGCTTGGGCTGCACCACATGAGGGTGCTGTAGCACGTAGCCATCCTGCTTTTGCTGCACCACATGAGGGTGCTGCAGCACGTAGCCATCCTGGTTGGACTGTGCCACATGAGGGTGCTGCGGCCCATAGCCATCCTGCTTGGGCTGCACCATATGAGGGGGGTGTGGCCTGTAGCCATCCTGCATGGCCTGCACCACATGAGGGTGGTGCTGTGGTCTAGGGACATTTTGTTCATGGCCATCTTGGTGATGCTGCACAATGTAAGGGTGGTGATAAGGTCTATGGCCCTCTTGGTGGTGCTCCACAACATGTTGATGGGGTCCATGGCCATCTTGCCCACGCATATGGGACAGTTCATGGTGATGTGCTCCATACCCATGTGGCAGCTCATGGTGGTCTGGTACATGTTCTGTCAGCCCATAGTACTGGTGATATGGTCCATGTTCATATGGCACATGGTGTTGATGTTGTGGCACCTGCTCATATTGGTGGTTTGGTGGCACATGCTGGTGCATTGTGGCATTGTGATTCATCCTTGGCTGTGGAGGATAAAATCCACATAATCAGTTTTCACTTCAGAGGACAAGTCTCACTTGTTGTTGCTACTTGCCTTCACACCTAAAGTTGAACCAGCTCTCTGGTTAACATTTCTTGTATCTGGTGGATTTCCTTGGACTGGCATGTTCGGTTCCAATCTGAAGACTGAAATACAGTAGTACAGTTCAACATATGTAAGCAAAGCAAATAGCCTTTAAACTGATTTTGTCCAAGGTTTACCTTTCATTTGATGTCCTCCAACAGCTAGCAAGGATAACAACAACCACCTAGACATAAAACCCAAATTACTTCAGAAAATTCAACACTATCACTCAATTACAGCACTTTGGAAACTTGCCTGAAGGGAAACCCCATTGCGTTTGCTGCAGTAAGACGCAAAGTCAGTCAGACAATAATAAAGTCACTGATGTGAGACTTTTTAAACCCTGATACCCTGCTGATTAAGTGGACACAGGTGTGAGCAGTTGATTAAAGCCTCAGATGTCAGCTTTATATGCTTGTCAGTGAATGCCAGGTGGGGCCAAAGGCACAGAATTGCAGCCACACCTGAGACCACATCTGTTGTTTTAACATGTAACTTACCACCAACAATGCTTGAATGTGGATACATTAATTATGTATTTAACTTGAGTGCTTTCATTGACAAGAAACTGTTGAGAAAAGCACTATAGAAGTACAGTGCATTTTTATCATTATTAGATGAAAAATAACTTAAAATGTTTGTCATTCCATGTCAATTGTAGCATTTTATTCAAACTTCCTATTCAATCACTGCAGGTTTTCATTCACCACTCAAATCAAGTCATTTATGCTCATGTTTTGGGATTCACGGTCATGTGGCAATATATTCGCAAAAATATCTCAGCCAAGTCCTTCAAATATTCAGGGCTTAAAATATGTATTTCAAGGAATAAAAACTTACTTTTCCATATTGGTATAGATGGCTACATAAATTTGTTGACATATTGTGTCATTGGGAGACACATCTGTATTTTTTTTTTTTTAAATATGAAGTTAAAGACAACACTCAAACAATATTGTGCCTCCCGTTTTACACTGTAAAAAAGGCCATCAGCAAAGTGACTCCTGGACAAATGAAGTAATCTGAAGTAAAATGAGGTATATCTTCCACTGTAAAGTTTGTAGTTTTAGCCTCTCAAATACATTGGTCAAGCAGATAAACCAAACAGGACACATGTAAAATTCAATGTTTATTCCAGATGTCAATACAGTTCATCTGTTGGTTCAGCATCTCCAGTATTGCAGAGCCTGAAACAGGAGATGGAAAGATTAAAAACCATTTAGTAATGTAACCACACAGCCTGAAAGTCCAGTATGTACACATGTTGATGTTGAAGCCGAGAGTCAAACAGTGAATGAAGATTTTGATAATACATGCTAAGGACTAATTACCTGAGGAACTGGCACAGAAGCTGGTAGATATTTCAGTTGGTGCTGCTCCAAAAATATACTGAAATGCTAAAAACAGGTTAGTGAATGATCCATTTAGGATGCTGAAGATTTCTTTTTAGGAGGATGGTCCTGCTCCATTAGTTTTCTTTAGACCTGTTGAGCCTTATGCTTGAAGCTTGAATTATAACCACTATGGCAGCAACTGGGGCCCCCTGGGGATACCCAGGCAGCAGTTTGGAATCCTGGGGATACTGTGATGGCAGTTGTTACAGCAGCTTGCATTTCTGGGGATGCTGCTGCGGCAGGTCGGGAGACAGATTGGACCCCCTGGGGTACTGTGGTGGCAATTGGGAATCCTGGGGATACTGTGATGGGAGTTTAGGCTCATGGGGATAATGGGGCAGCTGCTTGGTTCTCCTTGGGATACTGCAATGCCAGCTGGGGTGGAGGGATGGATACTTGAAGAATTAGGGGCATCATCTTTGATGCGCAGTCAGGATGTTGGGGGTAACATTACACATAGAAGCCTTTGATGTTGACTTTGCAGCATGCGAGGGTGGTGTGGACCATGTAATCCAGAATCTTGTGGCACAATGTAGAGATTTTGCAGCCCATGTTTGAGGGGCAGACTATGGTGCATGTGTGGATGATACAACACATGCTTGTGTGGTAGCACAAGACTATTGGGTGGACCATGATGGACATATGGCAGCAAATGAAGTTGCGAACGATGCACATGTGGTTGATGATGATGATGATGATGAGGCATGTGCCTATGCCCATAGTGGTGATGTTTTGGCACCTGCTGGTAGATAATGGGCACCTTAGGCTGTGGATGACATAGTAGCTGTTATGAGTCTGTATTGGTGTGTGTCATTAAGTTGCAAGACTCTACCAGACACAAGAAATGTTAACCAGCATCTTGAAACTACTTGCCTTCACTCCTTGGGCTGGGCCATCTCCAGGGTCAACACTTCTGGTAGCTGGTTGATATCCTGGACCTGGCACATTTCCACCAACAACTCCAGTTCTGTGGACTTAAAAATATTCATATATTTTACCACATCTCTGCCTCTCATTAACCAATGAACTACCCTCATGTCTTAAAGTTTACCTTTCACTTGATGTCCGACAACTAGCATGGATAACAGCAACCACCTGCAAAAAGTGATCGTTATCATTTGATTTATTAAATAACATAATGATTCAATTCCCTAAACTCACATCACACGAAACCCCATGACTCCTGCTGCAGTGAGAAAGTCAGTCAGACAAGGAGTCAGTCACTAATGTCAGGTTTATCAAGCCCCACACAGGTGTGACTCATTGAAGACAGATGTGACTAAATATCCAGTGGGAGGAGCTTATCTCTTGAAAAGAAATTCTTTGAACCATTTAGTCATGAAAAGTTCAAACTTTAAACCGGTTATGAGATAGTTTAGGAAATATTTACATTGTCACTTTCCTCTCTGAATACAGAAGTTATCTCACTGAAAAAAATGTTTCGTTGAAACTCCACACAGTCCCATTTTCACATTGTATGTTACATTCAACGCTTCAATGAAATTGTTTTTTGAAACAAAGAGGGCAAGGAGACACTATGAACGCATTTTTCTTTACTGGTACTTTGTTGTAATTTTGAAGGTATATCCCATATTCAGTTATTACATGATAGCATCACAAGTGCTAATTTTATTAGAATCAGCTAAAATAACATTTGCAAGGCTCTGCATAAAACACCAAAATATGTTACATTGGTTTTGATGTAGTTTGTAAGGGCTGAAATTCATTTAACAAAATTTGTAAAGTATTTCCTTCAATGATTATCTCATTTGTTGGTGGAGATAGTTTTTACCTGTATACATGCTTTCAGTTCATTCCGTTTCCCCAGATATCTCATTCAACCCTAACTAAATGGAATTACAATGTATCACTGATCAATTGCAGTATAGTTTTAGAATTTTATCTTGTCAAGTCAAGATGTAAGCAGTTTTATGAAATGGCTGGTTTTGGAGAATTTGTAGAATCTACTCAGTAATTGGGAGTTTCAGGTACAGAACAAACTATTTCACATTATACAGTTAAATTTACCTTGTGCACTGGCATTGCACAGTGTTGTAAACTCCGTCATAGCTTAGAATGCAATACACAATACCATTAAGGATTGATTTTGGTCATTAAAAAAAAGACTGAGGTTTAAAGCCATCCCTTCTCAACTGCTCTAAATGATGGAAGTGCAACCAAAGGTGAAGTACTAGGACTACAAATGAGCATGAGGTACTGCATGTCCTTTGCTGTTGTAAATGGAGAAAAATAAGACAGAAGCTTCAAAAACTCAAGTCCAGTGATTTCTTTTCATTTATTTCAGAGGAAAAACTGTTCAAGGTTCAGCATCGTCAGCGTTGCAGCGCCTGAAACAAGAGAAGGTTTGAAACAATACACACAGACACAATATTGCAATGCTGAAATACATACCCGCCTGAGGCTCCAGATGATCTCAACATAAATGCTGCAAGTAAAGGAAAATGCATGTTGAATGGAATAAGGTTCCATGTTGAATTGAATAAGGTTCCATTTGAAAAGAGACACAAGAGCAGCTTACCCATTTGAAGCTTGAACTGGAAGCTGTAAAATTATGCTGCTCTCACACTGAAATACTGAAAAAAGGCTAATGACTGAACTGCTGAGGATTCTTGCGATGGTAGTGCCTCTGGTAGGATGGCCTCCTCTCATTGGGCTGTGGATACTTTGACTTGCGATACCATTGAGAGTGGCCATGCTGCTTGGGCACCTGGGCTGGAAGCTTGGCCCCTTGGGGAGGAAGCTTGGGCATCTGGGGGCCCTGGGGATAAGGCGGCACCTGGGGAGGAAGCTTGGGCATCTGGGGGCCCTGGGGATAAGGCGGCACCTGGGGAGGAAGCTTGGGCATCTGGGGGCCCTGGGGATAAGGCGGCACCTGGGGAGGAAGCTTGGGCATCTGGGGGTACTGAGGACCCTGTGGCGGAAGCTTGGGCACCTGTGCAGGATACACTTGACAGTCAGGGTGCTGGGGAAACGAATCACAGACAAGATGGGGTGGCAGATATCCATTTCCAACAAGCAAGTGGTCTGGTATGTTTTGCACATGGTGGGGTTCAATTTGCGGCAACTCGTGTTGGTACGTTTCTTCTGGCACATTGTGCATTGGAAACCCATGGCTGAGGGGTCTGTCTGCAAAGTCAGGTGCATGTTGTACGTGTTCATATGCGAGCCCATGGGGTCCTTCAACATGCTCATGTGCAAGTCCAAGATGGTGGGCTTCATGTTGGAGCCAATGGTGATTGAGTGGACCATCTGGCATAGGTGGAAACACATGGGGATGTCCATCGTCCTGGTGCGGTGGTGCCTGCTCAGAATAGCCAGTGGATGGTACATAGTAGGGTGGTACATATTGGTACGTCCTTGGCTGGGGAAGAAAAAGCAAGGATACATAACCTTCATAACACCAATTTTTCCATTCCAAGACAAACTCCACAGCAAAATCTTAACTTTACCTTTACTTCTTGGGCTGGACCATCTCCAGGCTCAACATTTCTTGTGTCTGGCTGATGTCCTTGGCCTGGCACATCTCCATATTTACTGACAGGTCCCGTTCTGGCAGCTGAAACAGATTTCACAGGTCAACATTAGCAGGCTTACAAGTTGCCTCAACATTGACTCCAAAGCTTAAGATTTACCATTAATTTGATGTCCTCCAACAGAAAGCAAGGATAACAGCAACCAGCTAAACAAAAAAAAATTAACATTATCAAATATGTACTGCAACTTTGACTGCATCGTTTGCAATTTGTGAAACACTTACGCCACAAGAAATCCCATGATTTCCACTTCAAGAAGACTCAGAAGCAGTCAGACAACAGCTCTGCCCTGAGCTCAGGTTTTATGAGCCCCGCTTACCTCGTTGATTGAGTGGACACAGGTGTGTGTGGTTGAACACAGGTGTGACCCAGTGGCCAACTCGTGAGTTTTAACCTTTTGAAAGACACTCAACGGGCTTCAAATTTAGTGTTGATCTCTAAAGCTGTTTCTAAACAGACTTATTCACTTTTCTTTTTTATATGAATTTATTGTTTATTGAGGTCTGAAGTTATACACCACCTCAATACTGATGAAAATCAAATATAGAATTTTTTTATAGAGAATTTAATTCTTGAAAATTTGTATTAATTTTCATTTTAGGATCATAATGACCATGAATTGATTGTTCACATAATCAATGTACTTGATATTATGCAAACACAAATTGAGCAAAACAATAAGTAAAAATTGTCATCATAATTTGAGGACATATATATTTCAAATTAAAATGATCTAATGTACACATCAAACTTCTACATCAAAGTCATCAAATGTGTTTCACACATTTAGACATTTAGCTTTAGCATCATTACCAAAATGACTACATATCCCAGGATTGGCAAGTTTATGTAATTTACGAGCAACTTCCTTTGAAGGTTTTTCAAAATAAGGCCTTGTTTTTACATGTCGTTTCAGGAAAGTTCGACCCTAACGCCGCTGTAGAGTTTTATTTTGAAATCGGGGTCGTTCCCCGGCGTCTCGTTGCTTCCCGGCGGAGACACGGAGCGGGGCTCCCCGAGAGAAGGCACGCCACCTGGCAGGTACACTGCGCCGCGATGAGGCTGCGTGTGGCCGGAGCCGTGCTGCTGTCGGCGGTGGCCTACTACGTCTACAAGCCGATGCCGAGCGGCGTCAGCGAGCCGTGGAAGCTGATGGTGCTGGACGCCGTGTTCCGGGCCATGATGCAGACGGTGAGAGGCGAGCGCTGCCCGGGGAGACCGGAGGGAGAGACCGGAGCGGGGGCAGGTTCAGGCGGGGCGACTGTCAGGCTCCACGGAGAGATTTCATTTGTCTAAATAATTAAGAATAGAAATGTTTACCCAGGCGCAGGTGGCGTAAACGCCATGTCACACTGTCAAAATAAAAGAAGCGATTTATTTTAAATTTGATGTAATGTCTGAAAACATTGTTGCTTTTATTATATTCGAAGAAAGTAGTTTTCAGTAAGTTTAGAGTGAAAGTGAAAAATGTCATTACCTGTTGAAAAAACCTAAATATTTGTGATGAATTACCATGAACTTTAACTAACCAGATTAGGCCTTCAATCAAAATCCTGATACTGATATGCGATTAATCGTGATTAATTCCAAAAATCTCCATAATTAGTTTATCATTTTTTAGTCAGTCTCATTGCTACTTATTGGGGATTCTTTGTTCATGAGCAACCAGGAAGGTTGGAGTGTGTCTGACCACAGCCAAACTGGGAACGTCCCACTGGTGAAGTGGGACACTGTGAGTTTCCACCTCAGGTGGAGGCTGCAGCTGAAGCAGGCGTTTCCACACACCCTGGATTAGGCTCCTGCGTGACGCCGCCGCTCAGGACGGGTTTTCACACCCTGTTCTGCTCGTTCCCGTCGTTACAAAGTGACGCACCAGCGGGTCAGATAAAAACGTTGCAGATCAAGACGAAGGTGTAACTCCGCCACTCGCGCTTATCACTGAAGTGTTGTACTTTGGGGATGGTGACCTTCACCTCTCACACACTGATGGCGCCGTTGTTGGTGTTTCCAGGGTAACATGGCTCACTGGCTGGGCGTGTGCCACCGGGTGCACCTGCTCAACTGGATGGTGTACTGGATGGACGAGATGGACGCCCACTCCTGCCCCGATTTGCACGTGACGGAAATCCTGCTGGGCGGCATCCCCACCCGTGTGTTCCAGCCGAAGGAGGGCGCCGAGCTGAAGAGGGGCGTCCTTTATTTCCACGGCGGCGGGTGGGCACTCGGCAGCAGGCGTAAGTGTCAACGTGTATTTATCACAGTATTCTACAAATATGATGTTGGAGACCAGTGAACCTCAACACAGAGAAGTACGTTTGAGGACTCGTTTGCTCATTTGGTGTAGAAGATTCATCAGCTATTGGGAGGAAGATGCTCTGTTGCTTTCTTCATGGGTCACTGTTTTATACTTCCTCACAGGGATGCGCTCTTATGACCTTGTTTGTCGGAAAATGGCGAAAGACCTGGACGCTGTCATCATGTCGGTCGAGTGAGTGTTTCACTGCTTTTTTCTGCTCTAAAGGTGTTTATTTCTGCCGTCAGCTGCCTGCTCTGGATGTTGTTGACGTTTCCCGTCGGGACAGTCAAGACTTTATGTGACAACTGACGAGGTCGCCCGCCTTGAAATAGGCATTCGCCTCCTGACTGCTGACCTCAAATCTGCTTCATTTGCTAAAAAGAAAGTGTGAAACAACTTCTGAGCAAAGTGTTCAGCTTGTACCGTTCTGACACAGAGAAAAAAGGCCGACCTTCAGTGTTGCACTTCTGTTGCGATTGGGAACATGTGACGAACACACAGAACCAGAAGAACCAGACGTGCGAGTCACTGCTGCGTCTTCACGGCGGTGGGGGCGAACATGCAGCCCTCAGGCCAACACTGGGCCTGTAAGGGGGGGCCGATTCGGCCCCATGGGCCATTTTCACTCCAACAAAGACCGAACTCTTGGAAACAAGATCACTGCTGTTCCCAGTTTGTCCACTGGGGGTCGCACTGTTCTAATCCTTGTGGCAGTCTGAGCAGATAGCAGCACTGCGCTTCACTGATCCTCTGGAAACACCACGTTGAATTATAATGATGAGAAACCTTTATTTGATTACTTGAGC
>JAUESE010065014.1:0-17093 GCA_032274725.1 Malacoctenus triangulatus
TGATAATTCCCTCCAGGCAGGACAGCGGCGGCTCATGTTGAAGAGCATCACAATGCTGTGAAGTAATAAAATGTTTTAGTTGTAAAAATTTAAAAAAATGTTTTGAAGGGATTGAATATTTAAGTCTGAGGTCATTAAAGGTTAATAATGTTCCTTGACCATATAAGTCTCCAATTTTTTGTATACCTTTGTTTGCCCATAATTTAAAGCCACCGTCTGATCTGCCCGGAGCGAACCGCGAGTTACCCCAAATGGGAGAGAATTGGGAGATAGAGGGCAAATCACCTATATGTTTGTGTGCCTTATACCATACATCGATTGTATTTTTTAGAAAAGGATTTGTTGTTTCTCTCAACAAAATCTTAGGATGTGATGAATACAGATAGAGTTTTAATGGGAGCTCAGACACGGTCTGTTCTATAGAGACCCAGGCTGGAGGGGAGTTCGAAGAGAAGTGAAACATAGAAGCTCTAAGCTGAGCGGCCCAATAATACCATTGGAAACTTGGCATTTGTAATCCCCCTCTTTCATATGGAAGATACAAGAGTTTAAGTCTAAGGCGTGATTTTTTATTGTTCCAAATGAATCTACATAGTTGGCTATTCATTTCTTTAAAAAAGGATTGTGGTAATGATAGTGGTATAGATTGAAACAGGTATAAAAATTTAGGCAAAATAGTCATCTTAATTAAATTGATTCGGCCAATCAGTGAAATAGGCATTGTTGTCCATCTTGCTAGTAATTCTTGAACTTCAACTTTTAACGGATCATAATTTGCTTGCACAATTGTATCAATTCGGGGTGTAATTTTAATTCCAAGGTAAGTAAAACCTTCTGTCGCATTAAGAAATGGTGAATTTATGATTGGCTGTTCTCTTTCCTCACCACTCAAAAAAAGTATAGAAGACTTTTTATCATTGATATTGTATCCTGAAAACAATCCAAATGTATCAATTAATTGCAATGTTGCTGGTATGCTGACTGCCAGTTTAGACAAGAAAAGTATCACATCGTCTGCAAATAAAGATATTCGATGCTCCTGATCTCCAATAGTTATGCCCGATATATTAATATTATTCCTGATAGACATGGCAAGTGGTTCAATAGCTAGTATGAATAAAAGTGGCAAGAGAGGGCATCCTTGGCGAGTGGATCTCTGTAAAAATATTTGGTCTGATACATCACTGTTAGTCATTACACAGGCTGTGGGACTGGAGTACAATAACTGTATCCATTGCAAAAACTTCCCACCAAGTCCATATCTCGGCAACACATTAAACAAGTACGCCCACTCAATTCTATCAAATGCTTGTCTTGCATCTAGAGATAACAGTGCTGTATCTTTAGTGTTATTCTTACAATGAACTATATTAAGTACTCTTCTAATGTTGTGAAAACCCTGACGACCCTTCACAAATCCATTCTGGTCACTATGCACCAAAAAAGGAATGTGTGGATCCAGTCTTTTTGCAAGAGCTTTACATAATATTTTTGTGTCCACTCCCATAAGGCTAATGGGCCTATAGGAAGAACAATCCGTTGGTATTTTACCTGGTTTCAAAATAAGGATTATTGTAGCGAGTCTTAAGGTTTGAGGTAATATGCCCTTATTAAGTGATTCATTTAACATATTCAAAAGAGGATTTACCAGTTTATTCTGAAATGTTTTATAGAATTCTATAGGTAGACCGTCGGGTCCTGGAGCTTTTCCAGAATTGATGCATTTGATAGCTTGTAGCAACTCTTGTTCTGTTATATCCTTGTCTAAATCTGTCTGAATCTCCTCTGATAGTACTTTAAATTCAATATTATCTAAGAAAGCTTCTCTAACCAATGGGTCAGGAGAGCATTCAGAACTATACAATGCTTGGTAATATTCCTTAAATATATTGTTAATGTCTTGTGGATCATTTGTAATTACACCCGTTTTTGTAGTAATACCATTAATAGCTCTTTCAGATTCAATTTTTTTAATTCTCCATGCTAAGAGCTTACCAGCCTTTTCCCCTTGGTCATAAAAGTTTTGGTTCAGCCATAGCAAACTTTTTGCCGCTTTGTCACTTGTTAATTTGTTGTATTCTGCCCTTAGGATTAATAATTGTTTTTGTTTATCAGGATCATCGTTCTTATTTATATCAATTTCTAAAGATTTTATTTTTTTCTCTAGGTGGATCACCTCTGCTTTTTGTTTTTTGTTTTGAGTGCTAGTGAAGCTAATAATTTCACCTCTGATGTATGCCTTGAATGCCTCCCATCTTACAGATGCATTAGTTTGGTCAGTATTCATCTCAAAGTAAAGATCAATTTTATTTTCAATATATTTGACAAACTCTGGATTGTTAAGCCATCTTACTTGAAGACGCCATTTAGGAGGGTTCAGTTTAAGCTTCTCTAATGACATAGAAAAAGAAATGGGAGAGTGATCACTTATAACTATACTATCATACCAACATTTTTTGATATTTGAGACTAGTTCATGTGATACTAAGAAATAGTCAATTCGAGACCTAGATTTTCTTATGCCTGAATAGCAAGAATATTCCAATTTATCCGGGTTAAGTTTTCTCCAAATTTCTGTCAAATTCAGATCTGCCATATATTGTGTTATTGTTTTCCTAGATTGCACTTTTTGGTTATCAGATTTTGTTGATCGGTCTAACACAGGGTTCAACGTACAATTAAAATCCCCACCGATAATGTTTAGTCCATGCAATGAGGACAACATTAAAAATATATTTTCAAAAAATTTAGGGTTGTCCTCGTTAGGACCATATATATTTACCAAGTTTAATGCTATGGAGAGGATGTTACCTTGTGCAACAACATACCGACCTTGTGGATCCTGAATAATATTGGTAATTTGAAATGGAACTGTCTTATGAATGAGAATAAGCACCCCCCGAGCGTAGTTGTTGTATGTTGCTTGTACTACTTGGCCAGGCCACCGTCGCCGTACCTGTTCAATGCCAGCAATTGTAAGATGAATTTCCTGGAGAAAAATTATTTTAGCATGCAAGTTCTTAAGTCTGCTCATAACCTGCTTCAATTTAGTCAGCTTGTTAAGTCCCCGAACATTCCAGCTTGTAAATCTCAACTCAGACAGTTTTGATATTTCCAGTATGCTTCAGTTATCTTACTTTTAGAAAGACATGTCGAGTGTGATAAACAGACAAAAACCAAGTAAAAACAAACAAAAAACCGAACAAAAAACCTATAGAACAGGTAAAAAACCTCTGAACCCAAATGATCCATTCCCTCCCCTTACTTAGTAATACAAAAATGAGGGCAGGTACCAATCCACACTAATGAGGAGTGGTAAAACTATGAAGGCACCTTCCTCAGACAGCCCAGGTGGGGCCCCCGCAACTCCGCGTATTAACTTCTAATGGAAATATTAAGAAAATAAAATAAAAGTTAACCATAAAGTATGCAAAAGGGGGATTAATTGAAAAAATGAATATAGCAAAATATAATTAAGATATATTTTCTGAGATAAAAAGGAGAGAAAAAAAAAAAAAATAAAAAAAATAAAGTAAATTCTCCCCCTTTATCATAGATCAACTCAACAACTGTCCTGTGCAAAAGTCCCTATAATATATGTTTAAATCAAGTACATAAAATAAAGTGGCCACTTAGTTTACCAATTAAATTCCAACAGAAACAGAAAAAGGAGTGGCAATAAAAGGAAAGTATATGTACCTGAGAATATAAACGTCATCATTTTTCACCAGTAGAACTTAAAGTGCACAGCTTCACTGTTCTTATGTCTGTTGTGGATACTTATGCTCCCATCGTTATATAAACAGCATACAGTCATTTTCGTAGGAAGTTCTCTGCCTCTTCAGGTGTAGAGAAAAGCATGATCTTCCCGTCATGAAGAATCCTCATCTTACATGGTTGCAGTTGAAATCCTCTGAAGGAGCCGGCCTCGATAGATTTTGTTTTCACAGTGTTGAACAGGCTCCGTTTCTTCATGGTTTCTGCAGAGAAATCTTGTGCAAAAAAGATTGTGTGTCCCTCGTGAGAGATTCTCATATTCTTGGATGTGCGAAAAACAAACTCACGATCTTGGAACTGTAGGAAACGGATGATTATTGCCCTGTTTTGACCCACTTTTGGTTTTGCTAGCGTGCGATGCGCTCTTTCCAAAACGAAGCGTTTGGTTGTATCCAGGCTAAGCCATATTGGTAGCATCTGCTCAATATATTCAACAAGGGGTCGATGTTTTTCAGCCGCCTCCGGGAGTCCCACAAGCCTCAGGTTCTTGCGTCGTCCTCGGTTTTCCAGATCTTCTGACTTGGATTCCAACTGTGTAATACGTTGAATGGCATCCACCAGCTGAGTTTTGACACTGTCCAAGTCATCTTCGGTGGACCCGATGCGGCTCTCGGCCTCCGTTAGCCGCTTAGCATTAGCGGTGATATCCTCCTGGAGGTCCGAAAAGCTCTTCTGGACAGCAATGACAGAGCTATTCATCTCCGTTAAACGTTTCTCCACGTTGTCGAGTTTGCGCCCCAGGTCATCAAATCTGCATAGTTGAAGATATTCAGATTCAACAGTGGAAAGGAAGTCTATGGTCCCATAGAGTTGAGGCAATGTATACATCACATTGGGCCGACCACTGGGGACACTGATGTTCTTTGATGGTCTGATGGTGTGCGCATTCCAAACTTGTGCAGTATAATCCAACTCGTCCTGTTAAACAGAATACACAAAATACATATAGGAAGAACTGTATGTGCAAATACACTGAAGTAGTGCAAAAATGTATGTATCCACAATTCTCCTCTCTGTCCCTGTCCTCCCTCTGTCTTTTTCTCTCCTCTCCCCTGCTACCTCCATCCTTCCTGCCTCTCTCCTCTCTAAGTCTTTTTCTCTCCCCTCATCCCTTCATCCTTTCTCTCTCTCCCTCAGTCTTTTTCTCTCCCCTCCCCTCCTCCCTCCATCCCCCGTCTCTCTCCTCCCTTAGTATTTCTCTCCTCTCTCCCCTCCTCCCTCCATCCCTCCTGTCTCTGTCCTCTCAGTATTTCTCTCCTCTCTCCCCTCCTCCCTCCATCCTTCCTCTCTCTCTTATCCCTCAGTCTTTCTTTCTCCCTTCTATCTTCCCTGTCTCTTTTCTTCTCACTCACTCACACATTCAAACATACTAACTCACCTGGATGAGTCCAACAAAACTGAAGGATGGCCTTGTCCAAAAACCGGCTGTCAAAGAATCCATTGTCTCTGATGTCTGCAAACAAGGACATCCAGAACTCCACACACTGGTTGTGTAAGAAATCCCACCGATATTTGCTCCATTGACTGGAAGTGCTAGCTCCTTCCACTATCAGTGGTACCGCCTGGATGAATGGGGACAAGGAACCACTGAAAGTCTCAAACACATCCGTTTTCGGTCCAAAAATCGCCTCTCACAATCCTGGGGCAGCCCTCTCAATGTTGCACTGCTTCAACGTAATAACCTCAGATGAACTTTGGGTCACTACTCGTAGTACAGGCATTAAACCAGATTATATTTCGAGAGAAACTGTCGATGCTTCTGTTGATACAAATGCCACATGGCTTCAGTTAATCATACCATTCGATGTGCGAAAGTTCGTACCTCTTGAAAAATATCTCCGTTGTCTCAAGCGTATTGCTTGCCTCAATGACACTCCTCTTGGATCGAGCTCCTACTACATTCCCACAATGTGCTGTTTTTGTTCAATAAAAAATAAAAAAATAAAAGTGTTGTTTTTGTTCTTTCATGGCGGCTGCTGTGAGCTCGTTGGTTCATCTGATATGAGCGCTTCCCCTCTCTGAGTTGTTCCTGAGTCATGATTCACGTCCTGTTCGTTCAGTAGTTCCTGACTCATGAGTCATGTCCTCATTGATCAGTTGTTCCTGACTCATGAGTCTTGTCCTTGTCGTTCAGTAGTTCCTGACTCATGATGTAACGTCCTTATGAGTCCACTCGAGTCCTTCGAGCCCCCCCTATTTCCCGTGTAGTGAACTCAACCTCCGTATATTATCTATGCTGAAAGTCGGCTGCTCAGCTCTGGTAAGGATGTCAGAAAGTGGAATTATTCACTGTACTCATTATGTTATGTCAGCAAAAGTAGTCAGTGGTCAAAATTCAAAATATTTAGCCAGTGCCACTGTCGTTTACTATTCAGAGTTACACACACACACACACACACACACACACACACACACCACCCCCTACCCCCCAGCTCTGCAGCAATGGACTCACCCGCTCATCTACCCCTCCCACATCCATTTACCTTCAGTCCGAATCTGAGAGATGGACAGATTAGTGCATGCACATAATGTTTGTCAGCAACGGCAATGATTAATAAATAAAACGTGTTCAGGCAATGTTGCTGTCTATTTTAAGGAAAACCTAATTTCTAATGTATTACTCATTACTTTTTGGGGTTGTTTAACACTTAATTAATCGAAATTTTGCATGCATGCAAAGATTGCACATTGTATGATTAGGATTTTTTTCTGATTGAATGTGACAGAAAAAACAATTGTTCCAGATTTTTCTCTTTCTATTCAAAATGAAATGGAGCAGGATTTCTCGTTTCAAAGCATTGATCTCCGAGGAGCAGGGGTAGATGGGAGCTGTATGCACAAACTGCGCATGTGTATTTGCACAGTGACTCAAGTGACTCGAGAGACTCATACACCTGGTACACTTTGGTGAGTGATTCATGAGGACTCGAGTCAGTATAGGGAATCGGGTTCCCCATCACTAATACACAGTCACCACACAGGATTCAATAACACTTAACCAACAATGTCAGAAGACTAAATCTAATATCTTTGTTGCAGCACAATCATTGTAATGTTACTATACTCTTTCTAGATGCGGAAAAAAGATTTTGACAAAGTCAACTGGCCGACTATACTATTAACTGGTCAAAATCAACAATTGTATCATTGGCAGAGAAGTCCTGGAATCCTGCAGACCAAAGCCCCTTAATACCCCTTTGCCATTGGTAATATCAGGGACCCCATCATAAATATCCCATCAATTTTTTTGGAATTAGTCCAATTCAAATTTAGCCGACTCTTAGAAACAATCAGAGGTGATTTGAAGTGTTGGGTCTACATTCCTATCAACCTAATAAGATGGATAACTACCATTAAAATGAATTCCTAATTCAGATAATAGTTTTCCACCCCCGTTTGGCCTGGCGGGCCAGTTGCACACACACTGGTGGTGTCAGCAGCCCACCGGTGCGGCCGACCCGAGGTGCAACCACTGCACACTTTGTGACAAATTGGAGGATCACCAAACCAAACTAAGGCCACTCAACCCCCCACCCACTCTGATTCTGCCACTGCTCCAAGCTTCTCACACCTGCTGATCTCTTTGACTCACTACACTAATTTCCTATCAAAACACCCCAAGGTAGGTACACTTCATTCAGGCTTTGAGGCTTCGTATGGGAGTGAGCACAAAGCCTTCCAACCCACTTCCGCTGCACTCATCATTGAGTATCTTAGGGCAGAAAGGCTCTCCAGTAGAAGTCACCCAACTGGTGAGTCCACCCTGCTCCCAATTTTAAAGCACCACATACATGTACATTTGAGAGGACACAGAGAGACAGACAGACCTGGGGAGGGAGCACTCCAGGTCACGTCCCGTTGCCTGTCTCTATCATTAAAATACACTATATTACACATGCACCCACGGTCAGTCATGGTGCAGGAAGTAGGTTCCTTTGAAAGGGAACATCTGAACACCTGCATTGGGGTTGGGGAACAAATTACTTCAACACGACATGGGACGGGAGTCCCATTGGTGTGGACACCTCGTGGGGACACAGTGTGTGGACAGTTGTTGGCCCAAGGGTAGGGCTGAAATGATTCCTTGTATTATTAAAATAATTTGATTACAAAAATGAATCTGCCACAATAACCTGTGGAAAAACACAAGAAACTTTCTAAAGTGGTTGACCATTATCAATTAAACCGAAAGCTAAACACAGAACAATGCGAACACTGCAAGACGGAGTTAGCTTTCCACAGCAGCACTTCTTCTATGTTGCAGCCCATGAAACCAAAGCTCCACTGTGGCATCGACCCTGCCAAGTAGTTCCAACAGCAAAAAGCTAATGTTATTGTCACATTCGCAAAAGTATCTCATTTAGATTTGTGACTGCTGGTGTAGATTATAGCATGTAAAGGAGGTAGGTAGCTAAATAATGGCCTTTTAACAGCCAGTCAGTCAGATATATATAAAAAAGTTTATCAGTCTGCCAATAAAAATATTTATTTTGAGAAGACCTTATTTGGTTGTTTATTTACCTAAATTGTCAATTATTACTGGGGAAATTAAGTAGTAGAATGCAAATATTTTTCTTAATCCGATTACTCAATTATTGCCAGAATAATGGATAGAATACTCATTTCATAAAATAATCGATAGCTGCAGCCCTACCCCAGGGAGGAGGATTCTGGCTTTTATCCAGGCCCTCTCCTTAACGGGTAGTGTGTTGGGCTGGCATTCCCTTGCCCAGGCCTCGCTGTTGACTGCTCATCGCCCATGGGAGGTGATGACTGTGTCCCCAGATGTATTGTTGCTGGCTCATTATGATTACTCTGCCTTGGGGTGCTGGAGGCCTGGGGTGAGACATGGGGGCATTTCTACCTCCCCTGCAGCTGGTCCCCTCAAAATATGGACCTTTCTCCCACTGTGCTGGCGACTCGTGCTGGGGCCCTGCCTGGCCCTCTAGTTGGTTTTCTGGTTGACCTGACACCTCATATCTAGGGCTGGCCCTGGGTTGTGGTTCTTTAAGATATCCCAGTAACCATGTACCCTGCGACCACCCTCAGCATCACCCATGCATGGCATAGTTTGTTCCTTCCAACCAACTCATTTTTGGTTTCATCCGTCCAGAGAATATTTTTCCAGTAGTGCTGCAGAACCTCAGGGTGGTCTTTTGCAAACTTTGAATGTTTAGCAATGTTTTCTTTGACAGAGGATCACATACTTTTTCCACCCTGCACTGTGATTGTTTATTGTGATTGTTTGCTGTGTTCAAAAGAAAATCAAAAATTAGACTCTTTTGTGCAGTTTTAGTTTGAGCAGAATGAGTTGGCCTATTTTTTGACTTTATGAAGATCAGGACATATTTCATGCCACATTTATGCAGAAATCCAATACCAAACAGTTAACATACCGTTTTTTTGTGCAATTGTACTTAGTACTTAGCACTAAGTGCACCACAAGAAAAACCTATATTTTATGTTCAGTCAAGGTTTGTGACAAACTTACACAGGCTGCTAAACGATTCTATTTATTTGGTTGAATGTCTTGTTTAGTTTCATTATCATGAGCTATTTTTTTTGATGTGTAGGTTCAAAAGTTCATGTTCCAAGGCTTTAATCAACATCATTTTTCTGACGCTGCTCCTCCTGACATTCTTGAATAAGTAATGTTAATTAGAAATATGACAAAACTCTAAGCACTTGGTGTAATTTGTTCTAGTATTTCGATTGTGACTGAGTGTGTTCTGTCCCCAGGCATATTACATGTGCTCCCTCAGGGCTGGGTGATATAGCGATATCAATAAAATATCAATATTTTTTTTATATCAATATTTTTTTTATATATTAGACTATATTGTACATATCAATACAGTTCAAATTTATGCTGTGACCCTTTGCTCTGCTGCACTGCTGACCAGGAGCTCTCTGCACTGCTTAATTAAAGAAGAAATCAAGGCCTTAGCCTATGCTTTGTTTTGGTGCACCTTACTTTCTTCAATTTACTGAACATTGTTAATGTTACAGTGAACTATAATTCAAATTGGTCAACCATGAATGGCTGCATGTCTGTGTAATTCCTCCAATGTCCTTGTGGTGATGTCATCACGACTTTTAGACTAAACTTTACGTTGTTGACAGAGTCTCTCTGAAAAAATCAGAAGACTGTGATCAGCTTGTACACGATGGAAAAACTCAAGGCCTGTTTTTCAGTGCCATGGCACAAATGGTGCACAGCATGACTAGAACCTGGCAGCTGCCTGGAATACTTTTCATTTTAGTGCTGCTCATTTCTACTTTTATGTCAACACTAAAACTTCTACATTTGCATGCTTGTTTTCATTTGTTGATTTAAAGACATGGAGAAATTAATTGCTTTAAAAGCGGTCGATCTTTGAATCTTAAAACTTCTACATCTACTATTGTTTCACCCTACTTTTGCTGCTTCATTTCGTGGCTCAGGTACTTCAAGCAGTGTTCTATCATAAGCTACAGATGATGCTTTCACGTTGGGTGTTCTTTTCAATTCGGTGGGTGATATGAAAGAGCATATCAACAGTTTTTGTGCAGCAGAATGTAAAATCAAATTGATTGCAGGAACAAGGTACAAGCTTTTGTGTTTAAATTAAATAGAAGACCAAGTAGTGTCTGTCTGAACGTTTCTCTTCTGCATCCAGCTGTATTTTTAGAGGTCTGCTTTCAGGAGTTGTGTGAAGTAACTTCTAAAAAGAAGTTGCATGTGTCCTCTTTTAGAACGGTTTCAGAGAACATCCTCAACCGTTCTGGGAACAAACAAAACAGGTTGAAAATGATTTAAGTATATGAGGGCATAATATTGTAGCTATTTTTTCAACAAACATTTTAGGAAAGTTACCACAAAACAAATTTTGAATTATTTGAGGGAACATGAGCGTGTGACATTCTGGGAACCTGAAGAAAACTCCCTAGTTGAAAACATTACCACATTTTTCTCTGAACTTTTTTCGAACACTGACTGCTAACTTAGATTTTCTTGTGCTGGATAATCTTAGATAATTCAGCTGTAAACTGCATGATGCTGTGATTTTTTTAGTGTGTGAATACCTGTTTATTTACGAGTGAAGGGGTCCTGTCCTCATTTTTAAAAATCGCAACTTTCATTTGTACCTACCACTGGTTCTGTTTTTGGGCTTATTTGTTTACATTTTGTATCAGCAAGAAAATGGGTCCAAGAAAAGGGTGTACGTGAAAGATAATCTACCTTTATCATCTTTTTTAATGGAACAATTGTAACCACATTATACAGAATGTAAGAGCACCAGCTATGATCATAGCCATTTATAAGCGTGTTTCCCATAACTCACTAGTCTACTCAACCGTTTCAATAGTCAGTGACGAGTTCACAATCCAAATAGTTTGGTGCAGTCGGATGAGATCTGAGCGCCAGGCGTCACTAACCTCATTTTAGGCACCACAGTTCCTTACCTGTCGTGGAGTGCAGACTCTCCAAGCTCCAATAGCGAGAAAGGACCCCTCTCAGAGTCCCGCCCAAGCTGCCTGCACTCATACATCCACCAAAGCCCAGAGATCCATCCACCATTCTGTCCACCTCTCCGCCTGTTGGGCTGCAGCCGTCTGAGTCGGACCTCGGTGACTGCTCGGGGCTGCCGCTGCTGCTGCAGCTGCCCCCTGGAAGGGGCATCCCCGCCTCCGAGGCCTGCTGGGTCCGCATTCCGCGATGGACTGAAGACAACAGTCCCCCTCCCTCCCACCCGACGGAAGTAGGCGTAACTCAGGAGCGAGATGGAAGAGCCGAGATAGCCAGGAAGGTGATTTGTCCCCTCGGCATCAGAGGAGGATGGCGAGCAAGAAGCAGCCCCTGACTTTTGTTTGCTAGTCTGTGCGCGGAGGGAAGCTTCAGCTGTCAACTCGGCGCCTCTTGCTCCTTGGTGAGCTGCAGCACGGCGCCTTACTGTCGCCGGCGATCCGGTGCTGTCCTCCGTGCAGTCGTCCCTCGCTCCCACAGTGACAGCCTCCCGCTCGCTCTGCTCCTCTCCCCACCCATTAACAGCACACTGCTTGATTTTCTCCCATCAGCTCACACAGGCTCTCTCGCTCTCTCTCTCCCTCGCTCGCTCACTCGCTCGATTCACGCTTCCAGGCTGACATCAGAGGGGGTACATCAGGGGGAAATCCACCGTCCAACCCTGCTTTAATACAACCGAGTCTGGGGTGGGGGAATAACTACCTCATTTAGCTCATCTGTTTGATTTATTTTGGTAAAAAATTACTCCAACTCCGAATATTTCAGGGTTTGTGACTGTCACTTTGTTGCAAAATATCTCCTTCTGAGTTGCGAACAACTCCATAGAAACATTTAATGCAGTATCACAGATAAATGGGAGACTACAGCAGGTCCTTCAATTTCTCCCAGGCCAAAGACTCAAAACAATACAGCAGGAAACACCTACTGATAGAAAGGGGAGAGAGAATTGTGTTTTGTGTTGAACTGGTCCTCTAGTGCCACAGATAAATGTACCTTTGTATTGTGCATTCAGTCCCAAGATATTTAAATAATACAGGGGTTCATATATTCATGGTGTTTTTTATTGTGACCATGTCAAAGGTACATTGAGTAGGTATAAATTTAGCAGGGTCAATGCTGCAGTAACAGTGTTTCTGTACATTGGTAGGTTGTTGTTATTATTATCGTCATTATTACACAAAATCTGTGAAATGTTGAGTTTTTTTGGTTTGTTACTTTAGTTCGTACCTGACCGGTTGGTCCTCCTGGTCAGTTGTGGAGCTACACTTTGAGTCTGTGCTCCCACCTAATCATCTTTGCGTGACACTCCCAGCATGAATCGTGTTGTTGTGCCTCTCCCCCCTCCCTTTTGTTACTGATCTTCATGGGAGGGGTAAGCGGCCTCGCAGCGGAGGGAGAATTCGTATGTTCCAGCTCTGTTAACAACAGGTCTGGGTTGCTGGCTGTATTTGTAGATCCGAATCATTTAATTTGTGTGGGGGAATGTGCTTGTGGCTGACAAGACGATATTTGTTTGACAGAAACTTGCCAAGTTTGGCAAGAATTAAAGAGTGCCTCCAAGAGTAGCTGCATGGGGAGTTTCTTCTGTAACACGACAGAGTTGACACGACCGGTTACAGAAACATGCCTTAAACCTGTCAAGACCAATATCGTCTGCACACTGCAGACATGCAACATGCACTCAAGTTGTTCACATGGACATTTTTAAAACATCAATGTGGAAACAAAAATGATTGATGGTCTGTTAGTGTCCCTCCCATTTATTAACGTGCCTCATCAAAGGCTCTGTGGGTGATTGGGGCAAATGTGAAACGCTTTCGGTGCTTATGACCACCTGAGTTTCTAAACCAAAAGAATGGGAATGTGCTGCCTGGCTTGGGCCGTGCCTCCCTACTGTACGTTCCACCATCCACCTTTTCTCCTTCCATATCTCTGCCATTGTGTGATAGCGAGCAGCTCAACTGACAATAGCAGTTCTACAGTTTCAAGCAAAAATGGGACAATGAAAAGGAGGAATGCTTGCTAGTGTCACCAGCATAAACAGAGCTGTTCCTGCATACAACACTGAAATCCTACCATCACTGACTGATTCATGTTTTAGGTAAGGCAAGTTTATTTCTATAGCACAATTAATACACAAGGTAATTCAAAGTGATTTACAGTAAAGGCAAATACAATCACAAAGCAAATAAAAATTAAGGAAAGTTGGTAAAATTCAAGAATTCTAAACATATATGTACTCTGGAGAGTGAACCCTCAAGTCAGCTTTGTAGGGCATACATAGGGCATAGGTAAGTGGATTGAAAAAAAAATCTACCAAGAATTTCACCACCCCCTTGCAGTACCTTTGTGGACCCCTAAGGGGTTTTAGGCCACTTTTCAAGGACTTCTAACTCACAGTTTACAGTGTGTTCAGTACTGTTCTGTCTGTTTGGCTGCAAGCACGTTTGATTTAAGTTTTTAACAACAAATGCTTATTGTTTCTTGATTATCAGGTGCACAAACCTAGTATCCTGGTCCTCAAAGACGAATGAAAGCCTTTTGGTCAGTATTTTTACTGTCCTCATGCCCCCTGCCACCTGGTCGTTCAGGGATGGGGCGTTGTTCAGTTATGTGTGCGTCAAACGGCCACTCTACTGTGTCACTTGTAAAATCATGGTGTGCTCATGGAGCCGGATTTACTAAGATCCCATTTTGCGCAGACTAATTTGTACATGCAGTTGAAAATTTCGTGTGTGGGTGTGAACTGTGGTTTGTGGAAATCTGTGTAGAAGTGAATGCTTTTAAAAGATGTGTAAAATACTGGTTCAGTTTTTTAACAGCGATGTAAACTCATGAACTCTTTCTGTGAGCTGAGTGCCCCCTAACCAACATGCAACAGCTTACAGATACATTTTAAAACACAGTGCGGTACCATCAGTGAATGCTGTGCTAAGCTGTTTAACTGATAAGTCAGCCGCAATCATCCGTGGCCGAAAAAGCAAAAGCAGATCAAGAATTTGCCAAGCATAGAGACTAACTGGATGAATCTGTGAATGTGAACCCATGAAAAAACGCAGTTTTCCAACTTTGACCCTTTTTATGTCATATGTGCAATCATGTTTCCATTGTTTAGGAAATGCCGTTTAAATATGTCACCCTGTCTTAGCTGCCATGTCAACAAAATACACTTGGATGATTACATTGTGTCTCAAATGTCATGCACGATCAGCGGTGGGTTTTGGCTTGTTACTTTTTATCCTTTTTGAGTAACTTTAAATTGTGTGTGATCTGATTGGCTGGTTTTCTGCACCTGTCTTTCTGTGTATAATGTTCCCTCATGCTGTCTTTTGTCACCAGTTTGTCTGTGCTCCAGCCTCTTTAGTGTCCCATGCTCATCTACACAAGGCTGTTTCTTGTGAGTGTGAATTCCTTTAGTTCACTCTGAAGCAGGGTGCTGCTGGCTGCTGGGGTTCTGTTCAGCTCCTGGCTCAGCCCTGTGGGCCCTCGCACCCACCCCGTGCAGCTGAATATGTCCAATTTAGTGACGGATCATAAAACTTGAACATGATTCATTAAAGACTAAACATTGCCTGTGTGTCTTCTCTCTCCACATATTTGGGCCTGATGACACCTGTGCTGCACCCCCCACCCCAACGCCAGTCCAGCCATCATGCCACGCCACCCCATCATGTATCTACCTCACGCCTGCCCCCCTTGAGGAAGATGAACTGAGATTGAAAACACTCTGCTTGAGCTGTCCACCACTGGCCTTTGTGCCATTACCAGGGACATTCACAACTACATGCAGACTCAAACCAACAGTGTCAACTCTTATAAGATTCTTAAGGATTAACTGGAGCAGAGACTCAGAGCTGCATCTATCTTTTCAGTAGGAAGCAAGACAAGACGAGGTAGAAGTGTGGGGGGGGGCGGGGGGGCAGAAAGAAGAAAATGAAATACACAACAATGTGGGGACAAGTAACACCACATGTGATTATCTGCAGTAGAAGAGGACACTGTTCCCATGAGTCCACAGACCTAGGCCACCATCGTCTCACTGTCTGCGGAAGGTGGACAGCAGGGGTCTTATTTTTATTATTTTATCCTATAGCTCTTATTTTCAATCATCAGTGAAGATGTTAAAGAAAGTCTCATCGTAAAAGCTTCAAAAAAACAATGAATTCTTTCTCTAACACACCCAGCTGGGCGCAAGTCAGATTGTACCTTTTGTATTGTGCCATGTCATGTGTCAGGATTATTGTAGTGCCCAAGGTATCCACCAGGTTGCAGAAAACAAGTATTAGAGAAGTATACAACAAGGTTATATGATAATATAATACCCATGGCATTGTAGGGTTAAAAACTGAAATTTACCTACCAGTTTTTTGTTTTGGATGACTGAGCCTGCCTTCTCTATGACATTGTTTGCCTGAGTAGGACCGTGTTGGACTGTTGTTTGGTTTTGGTTTTACCTCGTCTCCCTGGATCCTCCTGTTTGGTTCCTGACCCCTGCCTGTCCCCGACTACGTCCCTGGATCATCGACATCACGGAGGGTCCTCTGCTGGTTATCTGAACTCTGGACTGTTCAATTGTCGTTTGCCTAATAAACTCTTCTCACGTTCATACTGTGTCTGTTGTGCAGTTGAGTCCACAAACCTGGCTGTCGCTTCTGACCATATATTTGAAGTCTTGAAATTGATATGATTCCAATAAAAAACAAATATCTTTTTCAAACATATGGCCACAGGAAAAAAAAAAATCAGATTTCTGATTTTATCCTCCGTGCAGGTATGATAAACCTAAACAAATTTTACGGGGGGTTTTTTTGTTTGTTTTTTTTTTAACAAATAATATTAAAATAATTCAAAAGTAAGGACAAAAAGATTTGTATTTTGAGTTTTACAATTTTTGAAACTGTTTTATGTCATGGTACTTGTGTGCACAATCGAGAATTTTGTGTGTGGGGTCCAAATTCTGACTCACCCTAATTAGAAAGTAGAGAGTCATCTGATGACAGGACTGGAATTCAACTCCATTGGAGGAAGAGAATTTGGTGATTTGGAACTGACTAACAGACTGCTCTCACTCTGAGCTCACCTCACTAAACTCCACTGTTGTTGAGATTGTTGAATTAAATAGGTAACTTCAACAAATATTAATAAAATAAAAATTGCCTGTGACAACCTACATATTTTACTTCTAATTTTTAATCTTTTACAGTTTTGACAAGGTCGAGACAATCGATTGCATTTCACGTTGATTTTAATGTTGTGACTGAGGTTTTACACCTATAAATTCACTCAATCACTAAAATAAGCACATATGTGTGATTTGATGTATGAATGTTGCTCCTTTCCAGGGTGAATGTGGAGCAGCACATTTGTTAACTGTTGACTAAACAATATACAGGTTTTCTTCCTTGTTGTTTCTAACAACTCTAATTTCTACAGAACAACTTTGGACAAGTGATCTACTGAATTCTTTCCTAAATGATTAAATGGTAATGCAACAAACTTTTGGTTTAGGTTCAGGTATGTGTATTTGGATGAGTTTTATTGGTATGTGGATGTATTTTTATGCCTTTATGTGTTTGTAGAGATATATGTATGTTAATATGCAGTTTGCATAGATGGTGTGAGAGCGAGGCACGAGCGAAAATGGAAATGAAAATGGACGAAAATGCAGGAGAGCAGGAAGGGCGTATGGTGCAGGAGTTTTTATTTACAAACAAAAAACCAAAGAAGAGTAACTACTAACTGAAGGCGCTCCTGGGGAAAACTAAGAGTCACTGAAAACAACTACCGCCAACCAAGAACTAGAATATTA
>JAUESE010065142.1:0-17045 GCA_032274725.1 Malacoctenus triangulatus
ACACACACACACACACACACACACACACACACACACACACACACACACACACACACACACACACACACACACGAGAAGTTTCTATCAGAGTCGAAGAAGGCAAAAAAAAATCACAATCCACCTCACAGTTTCTCTGCCGCTGTGTTGCTGGTTGATTTGGTCTGACGATGATATAAATGATATTATGATTTATGATCTACACTTTTCTTCACATGCACTATTAATTCTATGGGTTTTTTTTTTACTTATTTAATGATATAGAATTCATTATCTTACATTGACTGTGTGATTACTATCACCTTTTTGGCCTTTTGTTTGGCTTCCTTTTTCAGTGATAGACAGCAATTCTCTTGCAAAATTACTCACATTAAAACAAGACATGACAGTATTTTATTACTCGTAATAATAGCATATAATGCTATCTTTTTCAAGAACTTTTTAATTCATTGTCTCTGCTACTTTTTTGTTATCCCATTTATATATATTTCTTTATCTTGTTTATTTTTCTTTTTACTTTTACTGTCACAATCAGGTAAGAAACAATATTCTATTTCAGTCAGTGTTTTTGAAATAAATGACAATTAAGGAATCTTGAGATAAGTGGCAAAACTACTCTGATAAATGAGACCTCTGAATAAAGAAATACTGCATGGAACCACATTTTCTACCTGATGGGCTCTGAAGCTCTCGGCTGACGTGTAGCTCCGCCCACACTCCTTGCAGCTGAACGGCTTCTCCTCCGTGTGGCTGAACTTGTGTTTCTTCAGGTGACCGATCTGGTAAAACTTCTTCCCGCAGCTGGAACATCTGTATCGCCTCTCTCTGACGTCTGGATGCCACGTGACCGTCGTCCCGGTGGGACAGACGGCTATGACGGACTCCGAGTCGCGCGACGTGTCCGTGGGAACCTCCGCGCCGCCCTCCGCGGAGCTCCGCCTCTTTTCCTCGGTTTTTGTGGGCGGGTCGAGTTGAGTCTGGGGTCTCGACGTGCGGTTGGTCAGACAGTGAACGCGCCGCGGCTTAGCAGCCAGCCGGGAGCTGCAGCGGACAGAAGGAGGCGCGCCGAGGCCCCGCGAGGCGACGGCTGGGACGACGTCCGCACCCGGCGTCGGTCCTTCAACTGGTGCTTTCGTTGCCGCCATCGGAGTGTCGGCGCCGCTCTCCGGAGGAACGACGCCTGACTTGAGAACCTCAAATCTCGTCTTCCTCCCCTGATCCCTCCTGATGCATCTCCGCGAGCTCCTGCTCTTCCCCTCCTCCTCCTCCTCCTCTTCTTTCTGCGTTCTGTCCTTCAGTTTATCACCTGGCTCTTCGTTCTTCTCTTCAGTGACGTTGGCCACTCCACTTCGTGCCCCTTTTTCCTGCTCAGTCTTTTGTTCTGTTGCTACAAAACACAGAAAAGCTCTTCAGAGAACGGAAACACCAAACATTTTCGGATTAAAGCCTTTGACATTTGAGGAAAGATTCAATTTGCTCTCTCTTCTGTACTTTTCTCTCTTCACCGTCCTCCTGTCTTCTACTCGTCTGAACAAATGTTTTCCACCTTTCAATCTGCTTCTGATGAAGGTTGATTCCTCTTGAAAAGGACCTTATTTTCCATCTTTGCCGTCACCTATGCTTGTACGTAACAACTGCTAATTTCCTTCAAGCAACAAAAGACAGAAGTCAGGAAACTGCGTTTTCCACCACTCGCACAAGATTCAATTTAAGGAGACTGAAGTTCTGATTATTCCCTTTCATTTATCACAACAAAGATACATTAGAGTTGCGGCAAATTACATGGCACTTCTTTCATTTCATTGTCATTTTTTTTTGTTTACACTCAACAACCCTTACTTAATTCAAGGTAATTTTGAGTCTTGTACAAAACTTGATACTGTGCTCCCGCTTATATTGCTTTTCTTTTCCGTCTCTGAAACTAATTAATCTCTGCTGCCACAACAATGTAACCTCCCTGCAGGCATCAATCGCTTCTTATCTTATTATCTTTCATTTAGCATTCATAATTGTTTTCGAGATGCATTCTAGATTTTTAAGCTCAATCGCTTTGATTCGGTGGGCAACAGGAGCTCAAGTTTAATAAGATACCCACAGTCTGTTGCTGCTGGATATTTTCTGCATGACGTTCTCCCTCTGAGGTACCATCAATCACACCACATAAAGATGCTCCACAAACTAGGAGTAATAAGCGATTAGCAGAGCTGGAGAGCTCATCATTCCTCCAAAGCAAATTTATTTCAATATTTTTGTTGGGTAATTGAGTGTTTTGAATAAATTGATGCCTCCTTTGTTTTTGTAAAAGATCTTATGTCTTCAAAATGGGAGAGTTTTACTGTTCAACATAAAAACAACAGTGAAATTTTTGTTGAATTTTGAAATTTTAAAAATACTTCGTCATACTCAACCTTCAAATCAATTGTTTCAAACGGTTGAAATATACTTGAAAAAGGGAAATTTCAAAACTGCATCATGATCTGTGTCCTTTGGAGATTTAATATTTGCTATAAAAAAGCCAAAAAAAAAAAGAATATATTCAGCGCAGAAGATTTAGAAAGTGACACGATTGTTTGTGAGATTGCAGTCGGGAACAGTTCCTCAGAAAATCTTCAGTTCGCTGTTCGCTTTTGTCAAATGATTCACAACTTCAGTCTCTTGTTCTTACATCAAGTTCTTGTTCTAATGTCGGAATCCATCGCTTCTATTTTGTTTTTTTTCACCTAATGCAGTGGTAAAATAACTCACTGTACCATCTTGTGGCACAAAGCAGTATTACACGACGAATCAGGCTGTGGTCAGCTGGTTAACTCCATAAATTCAGTCAATTTCTCATCTACATTTTGATGATAATTTTAAGGTTTTTGACAAAAAAAATTCATATTTTGGTTTTTGTAAAAAAAAATTTAAACTGAGAATCAGTGGAAGTTAAAGGAATTGATGGACACAGCTTAATATTTCAGCACTGCTGCCTGATCAAATAAATCAATACTTTGAGATGAAACGATGAACTCATCCATCTATCCATACACACATGCCAAGCGAGATATTAGCAACACCTGTAGACTTGATTATTCATCCTTTCAGCCAGTCGCGGGGCAGCGGCGTAGCATGAAGTCCTTTACGGGTCAGGCGCTGCAGTTAATGTTCACGTCAAAGATGGAAATGAAGAATAATGGTTGCAGCCACTGTGACAGGCTGCTCAGAGGATTTACGGGGGGATTGCTGTGGATTTTCACCGCGCCACATTGTTGGTGAGAGAAGTGAGCTCAGCAGTCTTTACAGCAGCGCCGAGACGGAAAAAGAGACTCATAATGAACAACCTTGAGGTGGATCCTGTCGCTTTCTGAGTGGCTGAGCAGAAATCTGAGGCTGCAGAAGCTGTGGCTCCTTTTTAATTTAGAGACGGCCCTCGACGGCACACGTTGAATTAGTTCGTTCCACACAGCAGAATTTATGCAGATTGAACTGTGAGCCGGGATTGGTCGTTTGCCCGTGGGCTCGTCTTTTACTGCTCCACCCCGGCTGGAACTCGTCAGCCTCCGATTGGAGGAGATGGATGATCGTTTTTTTTGACGGTAATTCGAAAGTGAACAGAACTGAAATTACCAAATTAGTTAAACTAGGGGGTTGACCAGCTGTTAACTCACAGTGAGCTCACTGGAGATGGTCATGTCATCGTGTTTCAGCAGAAGTGGACGATTACAAGATGTGTCTGAATACATAACAAGGAAACCTTTCAAGAGGTGCTTGGAGATGCAGGAGACCACTTTTGGTCCTCACCAGAGCTAAACGATGATTATTCCTGCGGTGCCGCCACGACAAACCCAGTGAGATTACACTTTTGGCAGATTTCTGTGAAATTCTCCAAGTCTTTTTCTTCAGTCTCATCCCTCACCTGCGTCCTCGGGGGAGTTTCCTGCCGCTCGTCGTTTCCCCGCGGTGTCATCATAAAACAGCAGCTCGGTTCCCGGCTGGATGTCCCGGCACACCCGCAGACGCACAACCGCGCACTCGCCCTCGCACACCTCGCCACAGGCACACTGCGGCGCCACGTTCCGCTGGGCTCGGCTTGGCGCCCGGCAGGCAAAGCTGTGGGAGAATTAATCACCAGACATATGTGCTGAAAAACTGCGCCGCTTCATGTTTACTCGTATCTGAAAGAGACAAACGATCACAAAGTAGGAAAAACAAACATTGAGATTAAACCCTTCACGTGTGTGTCGTCGTCGTGTGGAATCTGAACCATGATGACTAAAAAGTGAATCTCTATTTTTTTGAGGTTGTGTGAGTCTGTTCCCTTGTGGCCCATCACGGGAGATGTGATCGTGCACTTTTTCCTTTTTTTTTTTTCCATCTCTTCACTCTCACTCACTCTCAGAGACAAAAATAGGCGAGTTTTAATGAGGACACCACGCAGCACACAGCCCGGAGCGGCACAAAATCCTGGCACTACATTCCCAGCCAGCAACGAAACCAACTGCAGATGACATACAAACTGCACTGTTGACAAAATATCACACAATCAACATCGGGAGGGGGTGGGGGGCTAACCTATGCAATTCCAGGTCTGATGCCGCCTGTGTGTATATTTCTAATAATACCGGTGAACCACAGGAGACTGAATATAGAAAACTATCACAATTTCCTCAAAACAACTGGAATGACGCCATTGCTTTAATAGGTGTAATATGAATAGCAGCAGGCACAACTGTGTGTTTGGATGGTGTTTTTTTTCTGATGCCAACTTCAGGGAAAGTTGAGGGGGTGAATATTTACAGTGGGGGGGGGATATGCTCTCTCCTTGTAAAACTAATATTCATCTAAATAAATCACACATGGAGCACTGAACTTAAATGAAACGTAATAGAGAAAATGTTAACTCAAGAAAGAAGTGAAACAGGTGCGACAGTTGGTGGCTGTATACACAGACTTGTCTATTGTGTCTAATTTTCCAAACTGTTGAATGATTTATGCATGTTGTAATGTAGAGCACAAGAAAACAAGTCATTCAAACAAAAATTACTTTCCCCACTTTCACTATCAAAATCAATAATAAAAAAGCGTGTTAATTTGTAAGGTTTTTACTCAGTTATTGGTATCACGCTGATTTTGGCTAAATCGTGCCGATATTTGGTCGCTATAAACAGACACGAGTGGATAAAGATGCTGATTATCTGCTTTCTGCCACTCGCTGGTCCCACTGAAATGTTGCCAGTTGTGCTTTTCAGCAAGTTGTAATAAGCAACTGAAAATGAGCCCATTAAACAGGCTTTGTTTTGTTACAATGCAATTTCAAGGGTGCTGAGCGAGTGCTATAATTCAGGAGGGGGGGGGGGGGGTCATCTCAAAAGCAGCACGAGACTCTGTAGACCTCATGTTCAGTGATGACAGACCAATTCATGAAATCAGCCAATCAGCGAACGCTTCACCTCGTCAGAAGTCCAGGTCGCGTCAGATCGAAGTGATGAGATTAAACGCTGCTGCTGCTTCTGAGTGTGAGACTGTGAGACTGTGTCCACTCACCTGATCCAGACGCTGCTTCCCACCGAGACTCTCTGATCTGCAGGATTTCCCGTCGGTGCCTGCAAGATACAACACAAACTTTTACACCACAATCTGTTTCAATCTGACTACCGGTTCCTTGTGGCTGTCTGCAGGTTTTTTCTCCACGGTTCAGCAGGTCAATGAAATACGATCCTTCACATTGAAAAGAGACTAAGAACTTGTGTGCTAAAATATCTGTTATCTCTTTTCCAAAATGTAATAAATCAATAACATTTATCAGGATCTTTACCGTCATTGTCAAGTACAATGAATTTATGGGCTCACCCAGTTAGTGCAGGTATACAAAGACATACTCATTTCATCAATGATTTTAAATACTACAAAAGGAGAAGTATAAGGGGACGAACAACCATTGGAAAACAAAAATACAGGATTTTCGCTGTTTATATTCACAAATTCTCTTTGAAGAGTATGAATGTATTTATAAACATCAGTCGGTGCTGGAGATTTAAAAGCAATTGTCCTTCAAATTAAAAAAAAAAAGTGAACAATGCAGTTTCTGCTTCATCTGTCAACTTTGATTTTATACTTGTTCTGAAATAATCATCACGATGTTGAGGATTTTTTTTGTTTACATCATTTAATGGAGAGAATGATTGTGGAACAAACAAGTCATTACCTTTCTTTTAGCGCTCACTGCATCACTGATTACTGTCTACGTCTGACACAGACGTGCAGGTTGTGCTTTGGATGTGTAGATTGATTGCGACGGCCTTGTAAACTATTGCAATGCACCTTTTTTCTTTCTCCTCACCACAAAGCGTCTCTTCCACTGTTTTTCTTGGAAGGACGTTTTATGTAAGCGACAAGGACTAATTTATCATCTTCCCGCGGGGTCGGCACTTAATTAAGGAGGAAGACTGCCGTTCACCGCGCTCCTCCTGTCGACGACTGTCACAACACGCTGCCGAGACAAAAGGCGTTGCTTCTGGTGAATGCGAAATCCTCACAAAACATCTCAAGGCTGACTCAACAGTCAGATATCTGTGCATCAGACAGCAGGAGGGGATCGGGGTTTGGGATTCCATTCCGCTGGATTGACACTTGACTATTTTAACAGGTGGAATGTGTATTTCTGTTTTGATAGGCCCGTTTGCTGCAAGGCGCGGCGTATTTTTGGACCGCGCGATGGAATTTGGAGAGCCGGCGCTCACTCAGGTGCAGCCATGATTCAGGCCTGCGATAATTGCAGGTTTCCGAGGCGAGCTGAAATTGACGCCTGGTAATTTGCTTCGTCTCGGCTCCCTGAAAACCCGCACAAGTGAGGGTACTTTGTGTAAAGCATGCCAGTTAAGTTGAGCACGCAGTGAAAACTTTATTATCAGGTGCATTCATGACGACGGCGCTTGAAAGAAAGGCGATGAGACAAAAAGCGCAGAGCGTCGGCCCTCGCTGAGTGTCAGCTGTGTCGAAGGATTGAAAGAGATGAGTCACAATTCTGCAGACGTTCTCGGTTAAAAATGGGAGCTGTGAGGTAAACGCGGGAAACACTCTGTAGAGAGAGAACCGTGTTTTTTAAGGAATTTCAAGTTAGGGTTAGGGTTTTTTTAAGTTAGGGTGCACTTTTTTTAAACTTAGGTGCAGATCGATCTGTTAATGCAGAAGCGCTGAAGCCTCCTGAATGGTTCGGCCTCGGGTGCACTGTGACGCAGTTTGATACGGGACGGTGGTTACGTCTGAGTTGTGGTTCTGGACCACAGAAGTGAGTGTGAAGAAAGCTGTTGCTTCAAGCCTGATTCACTTTACACTCACACTGACGTTTTCAGTGTCAGAATAAGACTTGTGAACAAAACTCACGCAGGACAGCAATTATTGTAGTTAAAAACTCAATAAATTCAAAAATAGGTAACTGGGCAATTTCAATTCTTTAGCTCTGTTAAAATAAGGATGAAACAAAGCCTCATAATAAAACAAAAACAGTTCACAACAATGAAAACATTCAATCAATCATCATAAATACAAAAATCACAAGCAAATCTTGCTCAGAATAAAAGAACAATGCAAAACTTTAGTCAGTAAAGCCACGCTACAACACAGTCTGATACCTTGGAATGATATATGAATAGTTGGTTCAGTTAATTTATAGTGAGGGAATGTCCAAAACTTTGAGTAATGATTCAGACCTTTGATGGGTTTGTGTTTATTACTGTGAGCAGAAATTCCCTGGAGGGAACTCCAACTTACGTGTTCGTCCTCTGTGGTCTCCTTTCGTCCCCTCCTGGACTCGGTGTCTGCAGTGAGATCGGGGTCTCGCCGGCGAGGATTCGAAGCCCACTCCGCGCCCCTCTCCTTCCCCACCAGGGTGCCGACGTCCACGGCGTCGCCCACCCACCACAGCCCCAGCCGGTCCTCGCGCAGTCGTGAAGGCCCGACGGCGACGCCGCTGGGAAGCGACGCGAAGAGGAGCGAAGCGAGGGCAGATGGGACGGGAGGGATGAGGGGGGCCATCTGTCTGCCACGGAAAAGGAGCAGAAAAGCAGGTTGCAGGCATGAATGAAACACAATTTACTCCAGACGGCCACGCTGAGCGTCTTCATTAGCAACTTCTCAGCAGATCTCACACAAAAGAAACAAACTTGAATGAATTATGAAGTGAGGAGGAAAGGTGTTGGGGAAATTACTCCTTATAACTTAGGTTTATTTTTTCTTTGAGGCTTGACAATTGTCACCCTTGAAAACTTTTCAAAGGTAATGCATGAATTACTTTCTGTATGACGTTCATTTTGGTTTGTGTTTTGGTTTGAATTTATCCAATGAAAACACTTTTAACATAAAAGTGAGATTTTTTTTGTCAAAAGAGACATTCAACCGAAGAAACAGACTTCTGTTCACATGAATGAATTTGAATTTCTTGTCGATGTCACGTGCATTAATAACATGGATTAAAAAAACAGCCCCTCATTGTTGTTTCCCGGCTGCAGGACTCGCCTGGCTGGCTGTGACACTTCAGCGGAGCTGCTATCATCATTAATTAAGCCCGTGCTTCCCCTGCTGTGACAAGTAAAAATGTCAGCGGCGATAAAGGTCTCTCTGTGCTTGAAGTGCTGATACTGACCATGATTTTTTATTATGTTGTTCTCTAATGATACAGCTTCGGCGCTGAACACATCTGACAACCTCCCACCAGTGCATACCAAACAGGTGTAAAAAGCTGGGGTGCTAATTAGTCTGCAATGATGTGCAGTTGGGATGAGAGCCTCTTGCACCAAGTCTTACACTAATGCTTTTATTTTCAAGGGAAAGAAGTAAAAGTCACATATTTGAGCACTATTTTGTGTTACATAGCAAACTCCAAAAAAGACAGAAAACTAAGCCTATTTTTGCTGCAATAAAATTCTAGTACATCTACAAAAAACAAAAACAATCTTCTACCAACAAACCATAACAACCAACATACCGAAAAGCCAACAAAATACCACTTAACTGAAAATAAACTAAAATCACCAAGAAAAACCATAAAATACCAAGAAAAAAAAATCCAAGCAACCACGTGAAGATTACAACACGAGAACAAAACTAACTACAAAAGACAGAAAAATCCACTGGCAGATGTTAAATAATAATTTTATTATCCACAGTGACAAATGTGCAATTTTGTTCATTTTTAGAGAGAAAAATATTCAACAATATCCATCTGAAAACCTGAAGGTAAACAAAACCAACCTGATTTCTACAAACTAACACAAATGTATTTCATATCTTTAGGATGACACTTCGTGAACTGCCTGAACTGCAGTTTGACTGGCTCGCAGCTAAAACGCAGGGAAACCGCTTGTCTGGCCAACAGTCGTGTTAGCATATTTAGCATCACAGTGTTTGGGTCAGATTTAACATAGACAACTCGTCATGCGCAAATCCTGGCAATGTTCTCTCTTGTTTTACTTGGATATGCGCAGGTTTGATGTGAATAAATCTGCGTTTCGAAAACAAAAAAATTCGACGATTAGCGACGAGAGTCGTGCTCCACGAGATTAATAATTTACAAGCTGTTAGCGCTATTTAGCAGTGTTGAGCCCAGTAAGATGCACCGAACCGAGTTTTTGTAAATCGTAAGGTCGTAACGAACTGTGTACATACATGTGACGTGGTCGGTGTCTCCAGTATTTGAATAATAATGTTTAACTGCAATTTTTTACTGATTATAAACTCTGGGAAAGCTATCGTTAGCCACCGAGTAAAAACAACGGTGAGGTCCGTCTTCTACACTGTCCGACCTGAAAAACAGCTTGGAGATGTAATGGTTCCGTAAGCGACCCGATAAAAAAAAGTCAAACATTCAAGCCGCCGTGATGATAAAACCCCGTCCTTTTAGTGAAATTAAAATTGTTTGCCCAAATCGTGATATTTTGATAATCTTAAGGTTTCTTTTATATAAATTATGATAAATACACCAAAAAGCAACAAGTAGAGTGGTGGACAATTGGAACATAAAATTTTATGAACACACCAACACATTAGTTGCCTCATAAGGTATTTTAAAACAACTTTGGTTTACTAGCACCCTGTTCTGACTTCTTGCAGTGTTCCATTTTCCAGTTTGTATTTAAACTTTTATTTTATAACAACCATGTCATATGATTATTCCACACCAAATACCTCAGCACTGCAGCATTTGGATCATTTTCACTTCTGTTGAGCTGCAATGGCAGCAGCTCCACCACCATCTGGTGGCTGTTTGTATGAAAAGCATCAGATTGCCTTGTCCTTGTTTAATCATTTTTCATCATCATTTTTACTTAAAAGTGTTAATTATCTGTTTGAAGGTTGTTATTATCTAACTGAGTTCAATGTTCACTTCATCTAGAATGCCAATTACCCCAAAGAGAGATCTGGACATATCACGTCTATGTCTTGAGTGCAGTCAGGCGACTATCTCTGGGTAGATGCAGTTTTCCTGTCTGTTTGATTAAATTCTGAATAGTTTGAATCTGCTAAAACACGTGATACAAACATGTGGTATTATTATTTCCAGAAAAGCCAAAGATGACCTTGTTTGCTTGTTGACAGTTTGCTCTTTAAGGCCAAAACCATTATAAACAGCTCCTTGTGCCAAAGTTCTCCATTAACACCATTTAAATTTTTCCAACAGCAACAAATGTTTGGAAATATGCTTCAGTAATTTTTCTGTTTTCTCAAAATTCCAAGTGCAACAAGTCCACCTGGGCGATGATTCATCTGGAGGTTTTTGGGGCGGAGAGGTGAACAGGGGTGTGTAGGACTCCTCAAAGGGCTCCATTCACAGACAAGGCAACCTGGGCGTCACATGCAAACCGTCCCGTTCGGCAGACACAAACTTACGGTAAATTAATTATTCTATGAGTCAGCTCTCTTTGCTGTTTACCCACAGAAACAGTGAGCTCACTGAGACTCGCGGCAGGAGGGTAAAAGACGTGCTTGTTGTCATCACCTGGAACATCTGGGCGGTGACCAGAATGACGTGAGGCCGACTGATCTCTGAGTCCTGAGAGAAACAGGAATCCATGAGAGCAACGGAGTCTTTACAAGGCAGCGACTGGTGTCAGTGCAAACACTCAGACATGGAGTTTATGGCTCATGTCACATAGTTTACATACCAATGAGGGTTTTGTTCTGCTCCCAACATTGCTGCTGTAATTGTGACAATGACCACTAGAGGTCACCATTAATCAAATCTGACTCCAGTTGGTGCAGTTTGGCCCCAAATCCTCGATATTGATGGGACATTAAGACGTTAAACAAAGGTCATGACATATATGTTAGATTTTTTCGCAGACAGTGTGACAATGTTCAGTGGGGTTTTTTTCAGTTATTTTCAGTTTGGCCTTACTAGCAAAAATACAACAAAGAAATGCAACAAGAATATTTATTTTAGACTTTGGTTTATTTTGCAGCAGGTGACATTTAGTTAGAGAGAGGCACAGCCTCCTTACAGCAACAACGACATGAAACAAGTGCACAAATGAAGGCAGTCAAAGTTTGGAATAACAAACCCCCCCCCAAAAATTGTCTCCAGTAATTTCTTCTGAGGTGACAAACTCGATACTCACACCAGAGAGGAGCTATGCACGGCACAGCCTCGTGGCAGATGAGTAAACACAGAACACAAAACATTTAAACCTGCAGAAGGAACAGACTGAGGGTCACAACATTCTCTAAACATCAAACCTGGAGGGATGAAAAGGGCTGGGACGCTGATGCTGCTGGGTTGTTGTATATTTTCCAGCAGGGTCCAAAAAAAACACAATCTATCAAAATGCTTCTCTGTTTTCACTGGTTGGCTTCAGAATTCAGAGCTATGTGTTGAAGTGTCACATTGTCTTGTCTTCTTGTTGTTTCCATGTTGTGTTTCAAGAACAAATGGTAACAGAGTGCTTTGAGGGAAAAAAGTCCATCTTCTCCAAGTGAGTCAGCAAAGAGGAACAGAAACCAACAGGGGTCTCGGATGATTGACATAAACCTTTGACTGAAACTATGCCCCCACCCACCGCCCCCCACCCTCGATCTGCTGCTCCAACCGATGAAAACATCACTCATAGTCGTGAATACAAACTTTCAGCTTTCTGTTTCTCCTGACTTTATGAACAGTATTCCAGTGTCCACCTGTGTGATTTACACTGATCAGAAGGGACATTATGAGCTCTGGCTTGATGATGAGTTGGTCCCCTCTTTGCCTTAAAAAAAAAAAAAAGAGCACTGGAGCAGCAGTGATTTTGTGTCTGGTACCAAGACATTTGTTGATCAATGTCCCCCACTGACAGATATATCGTGATAATCAGCACTGGTCACGTCACCTGTCGGCGGTCATAATGTTATGGCTGATCAGTGAAGCTCTACGAAGAACGGGGTCAATGCAGCAATCCTTTCGAAAAACAAAGACACCAAAACTGATTTCACGACACAAAATATTTCACCACACACTCAAAAGAAAGTCCTAGCAATAAAATTATCATATGTATTTAACTATTTTACAAGGTGAACAAACTAGGCTTGGTAATAATCACATTACCATAATGTAGTTTACTTTATTTAGGCTTTCCAACAATTAACCATCCTTAAACATCTTAGAATATTTATTTGGTTCTGTTTAAATTCTTCAGAAAAAGTAATACATTTCTTGTTTTTTTGAACATCTCAGTGAGGCTGACCAGTGTTGGACATCGTTGCTTTCTGGATCCGTGTTGGTATTCTTCTCCTGGCTTTCACTACAGTAAAAACAGAAGAGGCAACTTTTAAATAAATGAGAAACTTGCCAGTGAGAAATCATCGCAGGCTCTGTGACGGCTCACTCACCATCTACACACTCCACCTGGGGTTTCTCCCACTCTCCGTCCGGCTTACAGCGGATCACGGGAACGTGGCGCTGTCTGAACCCTGGGTTGCACTGGTAACGGACGATGGCGTTGACGGGGTACACCACCCTCCTTTTTCCAAACGTGTGAGTGTTTTCCACCGCCGGCGGGGCGCCGCAAGAAGCTGCGCGGGACAAAAAAAGGACGTCAGTGTTGTCACGTGTCAACTTGTCGTAGGAAATCGCGTAACTAGGGTGCCATCTGCTCGAGTGTGGCGCACTGAAGATTCATCGACTTCAGGTGGAAAGGCAACACTTGACAGCAGATGATACAGATCACATGAAACAAATGCATTTTTTTCCCCATACCTGTGCCTTTCTTGCACGTGAACGGCAGGTGGTTACTGCAGGGTATATCGTTCCACTGGCCGTTTTCGTGTAAGGTCATCGCCACACAGTCTTCTTCCGTTTTAGAGTAATTATCAGGCTGGTTTGGCCTCCAGTTTTCATATTGCTGAAGGGGGAAAAAGAAAAAACAAGTGGGTGGACATTTTCTGTAGATTTACAGTATTTTTACCTCATGTAACTGACTGCTTTGTGTCTGAAGGCTTGTTTTTATGTTCTTAAGGAGAATTTGCTTCTTTTAATTGTTCTGTGGACCCTATTGTTTATTTTTGTTGGGGTTAAATAGTTGATTTACTCATCTGTGTGGTTTTGTGTGTGTCACTTCTTTTGAAGAGTTAAACGAAAAAATACCAGCAAACAGGAGTGAACTGTTCCTGTCACTCACCAGCGGAGTCGTGTCCGTCCACTGGAAGTCATTTTCCACCATCCTATCATTCAGCCCGATCCACTGGTAGTCTTGTGCTATTGCTGTGGTGGGGAAAAAAAGACTTTTCTTTACCTCTGTTTCTTCGTCCATCTCTGTGCATAAACTCATCACGACGAAGCACTCACAGAAGACAAACTCTTGCTCCTCGGGTGAGACGATGCTGACCAGGTGGGCGTTCCGCTCACGGCAGCAGTTCTCGGCGTCCAGCCACGTCTCCCTGCTGGCCAAGTGGATGTAGCATTGGTCCTCAAACCGAGTCCAGCCCTCCTCACACTTCCTGTATTCTGCAGACCAAAGAGTCAAAGAGGTGAAACGGCGCTCTCGAAATAAAGTGGACGGCTTTCCGAATGTCTCCCAGATATTTAAAATCAGCCCTCGTCCAAAACTCCTCGAACGGCAGATAAAGAAACCTGTCTTCTTCCCCACAGCCAACGCAGTGTTTCATTTTTGCTGACGGTGGACAATGTTTTCCTCTTAACGTACAAAACAGACGTCTCACCACAAAATGGAAAATTACACATAACGCTCCATTACAGCCAGGAGGGCCGAGCCCTTTTTTTTCTCCGTCACTGTTGCATTCAAAGGCTTCATTCACTCTTCTCCGCCACCTTAATGGCCTTATTTAAACGGTCATTTTCACCAAATTACAAAAATACACACTCACTTTTCTGCTTACTTCTTCTGCTTTCTTACCTGTGAATAACTGCGGCTTTATCTGACATTTGAAATGTTTCCATCTGAGATTTCTGTCATTGTATAGCTCAGATATAACATGTCTTTTTATAACATTTTCCTAAGTTACACAGAAGCAGTGAGCGTCTATTCTTGACCTTGGGTGCAGTGCTTGCGGCGCTGCACCACACACTATTCCACCTGAACATCTTCTCTGTGACCTCTTCAGGGCATTCGACTTCTCACAGCACTTGGCAGCGAGAACATCACGTAATAAAGAGGTGAAGCGGAGGATGGAGACAGACAAGAAGGTGCACGAGGAAGAGGGGAACCGATGTCAGAATGTTGCCTTCACTGACGGTCAGAGAGAAGGCGTCAAGGGAGTTTTTCAAATAGTTGAGAAATGATTTGAAAATACAGTGAGATAAAAGACAGATTGAATTCGAATGTAGAAATTAAAAGTAGACTGATGCTATAAATATTAATGTTCATCTGGGAGACGCCAAAATACTGCGCTTTACTGCAGTAACACTTTCTAAGTAACTGAGTTTCTGTACACAGCAGAGGTCGTCCAGTCAGTGAAAAGTGGAAAGCAAAGAGTCAACAAACACTGAATGAGAAAAAAGGAGGATGAAGAGTTCATTCGCATCTTACAGGTCAAATCTTAAAAAACACAAGGGAGTTATAAACTCAATCCTCAGTTGAGAACGGCAAATTCAAACATTCTCATTTTGATGTAAAAAAAAAGAAAGAAATGGATGAATATTAATAAATGGCACATTTTACATGACATGTCTTTAAGAAAAATAAATCCTATGTCTTTCCCCTGACGATACATGTCAGTTAAGTCATCAAAGTAATTTCAAGCATTATTTATTATTTGTGCACAGCGTAAGTTTAGTAAGTTCGGATGCAAACAAAAAAAAACACAAATAAAGCTTCACTGCAGCAAAAACACAGAAAAGCAACACCTGATTTGAGAAAACTGGCCCTTAGATGACCAATCTTTTTGTATCTAAGTATCTGTCACAAACCAGGAGGAAGATGCATGACAGCATGTCAGCATGTCATGCATCTTCCTTCGCTGACCCACGAGATCTTTGTTGCGACTTTGAGCCAAATCGAGTCGCGATGTCATCTTTTGGTGACATCCGGTCTCTCTCTTTGTTCAGTCGTTCTTGTGATGCTGCTGTTAGTTTATCATCAGCTGAAGCTCATCTCATACCGATCTCACAGCGCTCTCCTCCGTGGCTGGGCAGGCATAAGCATTTGAAAGAGTCTGCGATCTCCAAGCAGGTGGCTCCATTGGTGCAAGGGTTGGGATCGCACAGATCTACCTCTGCAAAAAAGTTAGGGGGGGCGAGTCACACTACGGTTACAGCGAAGACGGAAGCACGGGGACGCGGGAGATCTGTGATAGCGGGACTATCACACCCCAGGAAGTCGTTAGTAAATAAATACTGAATCTGCTGCAACCATTTGTGAACCAACATTGATGTACTTTGGTGTATATTTTCTTCTTAAAATTGATCTTGGAATACAGATCATATGAGTGTTTTTGAGAAGAAAACAACACAAAATTGCATATTTTGAGAAGATTCATGGCTTCATTGGCAGATCACACTTCATCTTACACCTGACTGATGGTTATCATCAGCAAGGAGGCAAGAAATTCACTTGTTCACAGCTATTCCCTAGATATCAGGAGCATAAAAGAGGGCTTTGCTAGGTTATTTGACTATCATGTTGCACGCTTTTCTTCACTGCACATGAGAGACAGTGGTGGGTCACAAAGAAAGAAGCTGAAATACACGCTGAAGAGTGCTACAAAGAAATATAATGCACCACTGAGTGTACAGTTTCATCTACTGTTACCATCAAATCCAAATATGTGTCTCAACTTGTTTAAAAACTGAGTAGATTGAAGGAAGTTAGTCCTGAAACAAGCATCAGAATCATGCCTGGGTTATAAATTAGTGAGTAAGTGTTCCTGTGTTCTGAGCATGTTCCAGAGGCTAATGCACAAAGTGTGTGGTGAAATGTTTAATTCAACATCCTAAAGACCTGAGGCTGTGTCTTCATCCTCCTCCTCATACATATGACTGCGTGACAGTAGCTGAAGCTGAAAACTATACACTCACCATTACAGCTCACTTTGTGTTGGTCTCTTCACTCATAAATCCCAATTCCCCTCACTCTTATGCGAAGCAAGTTTTCTAGCACAGCAGCTAAATAACTATGCTAATGCCCCTTTTTTTTGCTCCATGTATCTAGCAAAAGTAGCTCAGTGAAACAGAGTCTCAGTGTAACCCCTCGTATTTGCCAAATGAAATAATAAAATGTTTCAGCTGTCGTTTCAGCTGAACGTCAGCTATCTTACATCATCAGCTCAGAATGTGTCACATTGGAGTTAAAACGGTCTGATTGTGTATATTTTGCATAAAAAAAGTATTCTGATGGAGAGGACAAAAATAACAAACTGGTGTTACATCAAACAAGCATATATAAACAGGGTTTTTCTTTGATATAAGTAGGTGTTTGAATTCAAAATTAGCTGCAGCAGATTGCCAGTATTCCAGCAGGAATAAGGCAAGCAGTTTTATGACGCCAGATTAGTACATATGTTGCCTCACATCGAGCACACACACACACACACACACACACACACACACACACACACACACACACACACACACACACACACACACACAC
>JAUESE010065148.1:0-17041 GCA_032274725.1 Malacoctenus triangulatus
CCCACCCCCCACCACCACTCTCACTCTCCTTCACAAGCAGGTGTAGATGGCTCAGAAGGCTGTTTTCCAGCCAAGGCCTATGGACTGCAGTGACCTCTCTGCCCGCTTACACATACACAACTCCAGACTTTCATGTAACTCCAGTCTTTCATGTATCCCCCCACCCCCCCACCCCCCGTCCTCGGACTCAATGTGTTGTCGTCTGTAAACTATAACTTGTCTGTATCTTACTTGTGCTTTGGTGGGGTTTTTTTTGTATTCACCGCTACGTCCCCTGAAAGGGGTGTGGCAGAGGTTGCTATTTTCCCCACCTTCTTTCCCAATGTTGTCTTTTTTCACCATGTATCTGTGGATGGTGCACCAGATGTGGCTGCAGCCCCATCCTCCTGTCCTGTACTTCATGTTTTTGTTTGTATGTGTCTAACCTTGGTCAGGAAACGCAAGTGAATTTCTCCATTGTTGAGACCAATAAAGGCTATCTATCATTCTTTCATTCATTCATTCATTCATTCATTCATTCATTCATTCATTCATTCATTCATTCATTCATTCATTCAAACATGATTAGAAATACTTAGACAAACTGGATTCCCCTGCAGCACCAGCATTAAGACAATATACATTTTTGAGCCACAGAGGTGTTTTGAAGTGATGGTCCTCCTCTGAAAGGTGGAATTGAGAAGTGAGGAAAAATAAAGTGTTATTGCAGCATTTGATCACCATCTGACTTGGCTGAATGTGGCAAGATAACCCCTCCATACTCATTAACGAGGGTGCCGGTTCTGCTGGTTTGAACTCACATCAGACTCCATATCCTCAGCAGCTCCTGCACATCTAACAGACAGTCGATTCACTGATCGTGGTGAGGCGTTCTCACGACAACACCAACAACAGGCCAAGACATCAGCAAGGTCAGCTCGAAAAGATGAAGTGTAAAAGCCGTAGATGAATGGGTCACAGCATGTATTCAGATTGCCAAAAACGAACAACATGTGGTGCACATACTCTGGAATGCTTTGGATAATGATTGGTTGGAACCAGTACCAGATCCCTAAGAGGTAATATGGTGTCCAGCAGACAATAAAGGAGCTAACAATCACAATGGTCATTTTGAGTGTCTTCATCCGGGCTTTCGGGATCGTGTTGGTTCCACTATGCCTAAGGCATTGCTCTCCATCTACAGAAACAAATAAACAACAAGTAGAAACAATAAATCAAACATTAGGAAGCAATCATCATCATGTGTCAACTTTCAATTGATTGCAAACCAGTTTTCAAATGAAAACAGCTCCTAATTTATTATTGATATGGCACTACTTTACGAAGATTTGTTTAGCCTGTTGATCAACCATGGACCTTCATCTAGACCAGGGGTTTTCAAAGTGTGAGGCGCGCCTCCCCTGGGGGGCGCCAGAGAGCTTCAGGGGAGGCGCGGAGAGAGAAAAAATAAACTTGACAAGAAAAAGTGTAAATATCTGAGGGATAAAATGGATCGATTTTTAATATCTAAGGTGAAAGTGAGAGAGAACACAGAGTCCGGGACGAGCAGAAAACAGAGATGTGTTTTAAAAAGATGTTGGGAATTACAGATGTTAAAATTTGTTAAAAAAGATATGTAACTTAAACTTAAGATGTTTTCAAAAATAAAGGTGTGTATAACGTATTGATTAAAACCTTTTTTTAACCTGTGTGAAACATACAAAGCAACAACAATAATAGTAATAATTAATAGTAAGAATTTTTTTTTTGGGCAGGGGGGTGGGGGGGCGGTGGCATGCTTTTGAGTTTTCTTAGGGGAGGCTCACTATCCCACACTTTGAAAACCCCTAATCTAGACGATTACTGTATCAAACTAAAATCATTTCATTCTGCAAAAAAACAAATCTTACCTCTTGTCACAGTCAATAAGACACAATCACCTAAAAACTGAGCTTTTTTTGTTTCTTCCCTAATATATCTGACTTATTTTAAGAGTAAACTTTCATTTGTTTCACTGGCAGGTGTTCTGCTTATTTGAAGCAAAACAGTTTTAAACAGCATTTTTAGACTTGAAATAAAAGCCAGACCGATATGGGATTTTGGAGGCCGAGACCGATATTGGGGGCTTTCACAAACCAATAGCCGATGTATTGGCTGATGTTCAATATTGGCCGATGTCTGATATCCAATTTGTATATCAGAATGTTATTTAATAAAAATGGACATAGACAGGATATGTACTTTACAACCGTATTTCAACTCAAATTCTCATCTTCTCCTTTCGGCTTTTCCCTTCAGGGATCGCCACAGCGAATAAGTGTCCTCCATCTAATCCTGTCTCCTGTATCCTCTTCTCTCACACAAACTACCTTCATGTCCTCCTTCACTACATCCATAAACCTCCTCTTTGGTCTTCCTCTAGGTCTTCTGCCTAGTAGCTCAAAGCTCAGCATCCTTCTAACAATATATTCACTATCTCTCCTCTGGACATGTACAAACCATCTCAGTCTGGCCTCTCTGACTTTATCTCCAAAAGCTCTAACATGTGCTGTCCCTCTGATGTACTCATTCCTGATCCTATCCATCCTGGTCACTCCCAAAGAGAACCTCAGCATCTTCATCTCTGCTACCTCCAGCTCTGCCTCCTGTCTTTTCCTCAGTGACACTGTCTCTAAACCAAACAACATTGCTGGTCTCACCACAGTTTTGTAAACCTTTCATTTCATTTTAACTGAAAATCTTCTATCACATAACACACATGACACTTTTCTCCAGCCGTTCCAGCCTGCCTGTACACGCTTCTTCACCTCTTTTCCACACTCTTCATTGCTCTGGACTGTTGACCCTACGAATACTTAAAATCCTCCACCTTCTTTATCTCTTCTCCCTGTAATCTCACTCTTCTACTTGGGTCCTTCTCGTTCAAATACTTGTACTCCGTTTTGCTGCGACTAACCTTCATTCCTCTCCTTTCCAGAGCAAACTTCCACCTCTCTACTTTCTCCACCTGTTCCCTGCTCTCATTTCAGATCACAATGTCATCTGAAAGCATCATAGTCCATGGAGATTCTTGTCTAACCTCATTTGTCAACTTGTCCATCACCATAGCAAACAAGGGGCAGGGCTAATCCCTGGTGTAGCCCCACCTCTACCTTGAACTCCTCTGTCACACCTACAGCACACATCACCACTGTCCTAAAGTCCTCATACATGTCCTGAACCACTCTAACATTCTTCTCTGCCACTCCAGCCAACCTCATACAAGACCACAGTTCCTCTCTGGGCACCCCTTTCATAAGCTTTCTCTAGATCTACAAAGACACAATGAAGCTCCCTCTGACATTCTCTGTGCTTCTCCATCAACATTCTCAAAGCAAATACTGCATCTGTAGCACTCTTTCTTGGCATGAAACCATACTGCTGCTCGCAAATGTTCACTTCTATCCTTAGTATAACTTCGACTACTCTTTCCCATAACTTCATTGTATGACTCATCAGTTTTATTCCTCTGTAGTTGTCACCACTCTGCACATCCCTGTGTTCTTAAAAATGGGCACCAGCACACTTCTCCATTCCTCCAGGATCTTCTCACCATCTAAGATCCTGTTGAACAGCCGAGTCAGAGACTACTGCCACCTCTCCTAGACAATTCCATACCTCCACAGGTACATCATCAGGACCAAGTGCCTTTCCACTCTTCATCCTCTTAAATGCCTTCCTCACTTCATCCTTACTAATCTTTGCTACTTCCTGGTCTACAACAGTCCCCTCTTCTACTCTTCATTCTCTCTCATTTTCTTCATTCATCAACTCTTCAAAGTACTCTTTCCATCTTCCCATCACACAACTGGCATCAGTCGATACACTTCCATCCCTATCCTTAATCACCCTAACTGCTGCACGTCCTTCCCATCTGTCTCTCTGTCTTGCCAGCCTGTATAGATCAATCTGTCCCTCCATCGTAGCATACAAGTCATCACACGCCCCTTGCTTTGCCTTCGCTACCTCTACTTTCACCTTACGCTGTATCTCTCTGTACTCTTGTCTACTGTCTTCAGTCCTCTCGGTGTCCCACTTCTTCACTAACCCCTTTCTCTGTATACACTCCTTTACCTCCTCATTCCACCACCAAGTCTCCTTATCTACTTTCCTTCCTTACACCAAGTACTCTCTTACCTGTCTCCCTGATCACATGAGCTGCAATTGTCCAGTCATCTGGCAACACCTCTTGACCACCCAGAGCCTGTCTCAACTCCTTCCTAAAAGTCTTGCAACAATCTTCTTGTTTCAGCTTCCAACATTTCATCCTCTACTCTGCCTTTGGCCTCTTTATCTTCCTCACCACCAGAGTCATCCTACACACCACTATCCTATGCTGTTTGGCTACACTCTCACCTACCACTACTTTTGCAGTCAGTGGTGTCCTTAAGAATACACTGTTTACGCAGGATGTAGTCTACCTGTGTGCTCTTACCTCCACTCTAATAGGTCACCCTATGTTCCTGCCTTTTCTGGAAGAAAGTATTCGCCTTCCCCGCTAATATTGATCATCACCCTTTTGATTTCTAGCTTTAGACTTATCACTCTATCTGACACTCTTTTTACCTCCAGGACATTCCTAGCAAACTCCTCCTTCAAGATAACTCTTACTCCATTTCTCTTCCTATCTTCACCATGATAGAACAACTTGAACCCTGCTCCTAAACTTCTTGCCTTGCTACCTTTCCACCTGGTCTCCTGGACACACAGTATGTCTACCTTCCTTTTCTGCATCATGTCAACCAACTCTCTACCTTTGCCTGTCATAGTTCCAATATTCAAAGTCCCTACTCTCAGTCCTATACTCTTGGTGTACCTCCTCTCTTTCTTCCTACAAACACACCTTCCTCCTCGCCTTCTTCGACAAACGGTAGTCAAATTTCCACCGGCACCCTGTACGTGAACAGCACAGATGCCGGTCGTTAGTAACCCGGGCTGTGACCGATCTGGTATGGCAGTCATCCATCTTATTCGCATGTTTGATTCGGCAAGTTTTACGTCAGATGCCCTTCCTGACACAACCCTCTGTATTTACCTGGGTTTGGGATCGGCACAAAAAAATTCTCAAATTCTCTTAATAACCTAAATATGATTCAAGACTAAGTAACAGAACACTATAGCAACTTTAATTGAAACAATATCAATACTATAGATGCCCATTTCAGAATTAATACAAGTGGCTGCGTACAGCTTAAAATGATAACACACTGGGAGGTGTTTTGCAACTGATGCATTTTAAAAGACTGAGCAACTATTACATTTTATCATCACAAAAACATATTACAGATATACATTTGTCATATTTACAAGCTATTAAAAAAGTTCCACTTAACAGAAGGGGCTTAGCTACATTTAAGTAATAATGTTGCAGCTGTTAAAACTTCAAAACAAGATGACAACTAAATACATTAGCTGGAGCCTTTTCAAAATTAGTTTCATGAAAACATTAACTTCAAATTTTTTGAGCTCCAGTAAAACCTGCACTATAGTATGAAGTGTAGTGGGACACAATATAATAATCTTATATTCCTTCTAAAATCATTTGTCTGGTTTATTTCACAAAGAGTTAACTTACACAGAGTGAAAACACCAATGTTTTGCTGAAACACTAATATATTTGCTAAAACTAGCGCATATTAAACTGGCCTGCTCTCCTTGATGCGTCCTAACAGCGAGTTCCCATGAGGACGTTTGTTGTCAGGGGGCACTAAAGTGTAGTGTAATATATTTCTACAAAGCTTGTCATCAGTAAACTTAACCTTTTTTTCTGTTCTGTTTCTCTCTGCTTCCCACAACTCTGAGCATATGTGGGAGCGGGAGGGCGGTGCAGTGAGAGCGCACTGGTCTCTGTGAGTCGAGGGGGAGGAGCAGCACAGAGCTGCTGCTCAGGAAGGGAGGGGAGAGAGCAGAATCACCGCAAGGCACAAGTTTCTTGTTGCTGCTTGCAGCAAAAACAGAATTTTAATATTGGCCATATTTTGGCTGATGCCGATTAATTGGCCAAATGCCAAAATTGGTAGGCAATAAGGCTTACTTTTTGGCTGTTTATGTCGTACTTTGATTGTGACAAGATATTTTTAACTTGAAACAAGTAAAATGTACGTGGCAAGATTTTGTTTTTTGCATTGTCCTTGGGGAAGATGTGTCAGGAAAGCACATGATGTAAGTTCATGTTTGGTAAATCAATGGTTCCTGGTGAAAATCTGAAAGCATTGGTACAACAAAAGACAATGAACAACGACTAGATAGCAACATGAGAAACAATTTTCATCCAAAAAACTACAAACTAAAATATTTCAGGTGAATAAGTAATTGGAAAAAGAAATTGTCACCATTTAGGTGAGTGATCTTTTTCAAGTGAGATGACACAGATTTGTAATAGCACTCACAAAAATAGCCAAATATAAACCACCCAAGTGAGTGAATGTGTCTCCGTTGATTGAAGTGAATTTTTTCCAAAACACCCAAACCTATTTTAACCCTATGGTGACAGCCCATGTAATTGCATTTTCTGGGGGAAGGATCATATGTTGCACCCCAAAAACCATCTCTTTCTAAGCATTGCCCACCCAATATTGACCTATTCACTCCAAGTCAATTCCAGAACATAGAATTTCAAGTTAGCCCCAAGTTAACTAAACATCTTAAATATCACCATTTTAAGGGTCAATCACCACAGGGTAAAACAACATCTGAGCAAGCTGGCAAACAGTCTATAGGTACTTGGCAGTCAAAGCTCTCTTAGAGAGAAAGTTCCAGAAAAACACTTTTCAGGTGGTGCAGTATTAAGTTGAAGAGTAACCACAGCTAGGAGACCCAAAGTTTGCTTCGGTCCTTGGTTTCATGAGGCCTAAACAAAGCCTATGACCCACACACTATAATACACTTTATTAAAAACTGTGAATTTACCACAAGCACACAGTCTCTTTATTGTAAATGTGGCAATATACTGTGGGGAGGTGACATGACTAAAATTATGTAGACAATGTATGCTTTTGATGTGGTAAAAAGCAATAAGCAATTTGAAGCAATTGGATTACAACACAAGTTTCAATAACCACCTAACCTGTTTTTTTTTTGTTTGTTTTCCTTGCTCTTTACTGATTCTCCTCTCACAGATCACTTGTAGTACAGTTCCAGATAAAGTTGTTAGTTGATAGCGGCTTCAAATGTATACCAATATGTTGAGTGGAAAAAGGTTCTAGACTCATCTTGATGGCACACCTTTTCCCTTACGCAGCTGCCCATTGATCTTGGTGAGGATGCAGGTGTAGCAGGAAATCATGACAAGCAGGGGGAAGACATACAGGGTCACAAACTGAAACATGTTGTATGCCGTCTCCTGCCAGTGATATCGGAAACTTCCATGAGTCACACACTGAGTGAAGTCCACTCCATCAGCTTTAATGGCCCGAAAGATGAACAGCTGAGGATGGAGAGAACGAATTCTGATGAGCAATGGGTTTCATGCAATTACAGGAAAACACACAAGTGCAATTAGTTGTTATGCAACAACCATTGCTTGTTTGTCATACATCAAAATACACTAAGAAAGAAACGCAGGGTTAGTTTCTATCCATGCTGCATATTTCCTATTTTCATACCTGACAAAATGTTTGGTTTGTCAGACTGCAGGAATTACTGCTAAGAGTGAATACACAACAATAATGTTTTATATGATACATGAATTTCAACAACAACCCCAACCTGTGGCAGAATATATATTGAAAGACAGAAAATTTGAACCAAGCTTTCATATTTACCTGACTTTAATCGCAGCGAAACCTATGTGGTTTTCATATAATGCCCAACTGAGCTTGGTTGGGCCTCAACAGTATGTCCCTGATTGTCAAACAGTAGTGAAGCCAGGGCACAATCTTTACAGAAGTTAGTCTCGGTGCATGGTCGCTGTCTCCTTTGCGGCTGTGATTGTATAAGTGACTTGGTTAATTTCCTTCTGACTTTATCTAAAATTAGTAATCACTTCAGTTTCACTGACTTTAAAGCAATAATGGAATTACATACAATGGCCATGATGATGAAATATTAATAGTTGTTGAAAATAAAGAACATTTAAAAAAAAACAAATTCAGATGAAGGGAATCAGCTAGAACAATGATATGAGTTACAATGGTGAGATAAAATCTGTAAAAAAATTGACCATTAAAGAAAGAATCTTCTTTAAGGAAATTTTCAGCACATTCCAATTATCTGTGAGCATTAAAAAAAAAAGAAAAAGCTGGCTTGCCATAGTTGGAGAAGACATGAGGGACCAAAAAAGAGCACCAAAGACGTGGGATTTGAATTATCGATGTTTCAGGAGATAAACATAAAGACTGCTTGCTCAAATATAAGGCTGAAACCCAGTAATTATTTATCCCAACTATGTATCCCAAATATGCACTCAGTAGCAGTTTTAGGCACAGGTGAACCGGGCAGCCGCCCAAGGCAGCATTTTTTTCATGACATAAGGGAGGGGACACAAGCGCTTGGGGAAAAATAAAAGCACTGCAACACGCTTTTCTATTATTTGTCATATCACTGTGTGGGCAAATTGTCGCCCCCTGCAGCCGCAAGTGCCCCTCCTCGCTGAGACGGTGCCATAAATGGAAGCTGTGAATGAGAAAAGAAAGGGGAGGAGCGCGGGAGACAGGTCACCTCAGGGTCTCTCCCAAATTGATTGGATGAAGGGGGGGAGGGGTTCACTGTACAAACGGGCCAAAGTCAGTCACACTGTGACTCTTTTTCATACAAAGCACATTTCATTCATAATATCTCATATTCAGGCCTTGTAAAAAAAAGTAATACAAAATGATTAAGTGGTCACCAAGGTGAATTGGTCTCGTCTTGACTGCTGATGTGAATGACAGCAGCGGGTGATGGGAAATCTGTTGACCGTCGAGTGCCAAATTAAACAGGAATGGAAAGAAAAAGGCCAAAGCCATCAGGTTCCCAAATTAGAAAGAAGAGGAGGAGAAACAAGCCAAAGATAAAGGTATGCTATGTTCTCTCTATGTCATGAATGGAGGGCTAGTGTTCACCGGTATGTATGGTACATTTGTTAGCCTTCTTACTATGATGCTCGCTATGCTAATACAACAGTAACTACCACAGTATTTCTGCTGAACACCAGCTCTAATTTCACCATCAGTTTTAGCTTTGCCACAAAACTGTGACAAGTTCAGTCATTATTTATTTTCTGTAATTACACTGTAATTTTCATATCTGTAGGTAGTTTCAAAGATGAACATTTGCTATGACTCTATTTTTTGTGACAAAACAATTTAACCAGTCATGAGTAAAAATGTGCAAAGCAAGAGAGCTTTTGTCTGGGCAGAGATGATTGACTTTGCGTGAAACTGGGTTTTTTGTTGTTGTTTGGTTCTGTTTTCCTCTTTTTGTATATTCGTCAAGGACCGTCGAGTCCGTTTTGTGATTGACGTTGTTTGCCGCTGCTTTGTTTGATCTGCTTAGCGAACATTGTGCTGCTCGCTCTGTGTCATGTGTAGGCTGCAATATCCCTATTGCGTCATCCGCGAATTTTCTTCAAGCCACTCTGGAGCATGCGCACTTCTCTCTTTCTTGCTCTCTCTCTTTACTAACCGCACATGCGGTGCGCGTACATACAGGTCCTTCTCAAAAAAAAAATTCCATATTGTGATAAAGTTTATTATTTTCTTTAATGTACTGATAAACATTAGACTTTCATATATTTTAGATTCATTACACACAACTGAAGTAGTTCAAGCCTTTTATTGTTTTAATATTGATGATTTTGGCAAAAAAGTAAAGAAAAACCAAAAATCCCTATCTCAACAAATTACATCAGACCAATCAAAGAAAAGTGTTTTTAATACAAAAAAAGTCAACCTTCAAATAATTATGTTCAGTTATGCACTCAATACTTGGTTGGGAATCCTTTTGCAGAGATGACTGCTTCAATGCGGCGTGGCATGGAGGCAATCAGCCTGTGGCATTGTTGAGGAGTTATGGAGGCCCAGGATGCTTCGATAGCGGCCTTAAGCTTATCCACAGTGTTGGGTCTGGTGTCTCTCAACTTCCTCTTCACAAAATCCCACAGATTCTCTGTGGGGTTCAGGTCAGGAGAGTTGGCAGACCAATTGAGCACAGCAATACCATGGTCAGTAAACCATTTACCAGTGGTTTTGGCACTGTGAGCAGGTGCCAGGTCGTGCTGAAAAATTAAATCTTCATCTCCATAAAGCTTTTCAGCAGATGGAAGCATGAAGTGCTCCAAAATCTCCTGATAGCTAGCTGCATTGACCCTGCCCTTGATAAAACACAGTGGACCAACACCAGAAGCTGACATGGCACCCCAGACCATCACTGACTGTGGGTACTTCAGGCATTTTTCCATTTCCTTCTCCCCAGTCTTCCTCCAGACTCTGGCACCTTGATTTCCGAATAACATGCAAAATTTGCTTTCATCCGAAAAAAGTACTTTGGACCACTGCAGTCAGGTCGGCAGTCTTACCCATGATTGCAGTTTTGAGTAATAAACCAAGCTGGGAGTTTTTAAAAGCCTCAGGAATCTTTTTCAGGTGTTTAGAGTTCATTTGTTGATTCAAATGATTAGGTTAATAGCTCGTTTAGAGTACCTTTTCATGATATGCTAATTTTTTGAGATAGGAATTTGGGGTTTTCAGAGCTGTATGCCAACATCATCATTATTAAAACAATAAAAGACCTGAAATATTTCACTTGGTGTGCAATGAATCTAAAATAAATGAGAGTTCAATTTTTATCATTACATGATGGAAAATAATGAACTTTATCACAATATGCTATTTTTTTGAGAAGGACCTAAATACACATCACTACACCACTTTCCACCCGTGGCCTGTGAGCGATCTCAGAAGAGCCCACAATCGCCAGCGTACACAACCCGTGCAGCAAACTTACCCTTTTGTGTGAGTGTTCAGGGTGCTTAGTTTCACTTGATGCTACCTCGTACGTGCTTTAAAGGAGCATGTGGAGCAAGCAGAGCTGTGGCCATTATCTAGCTCAAATTTGGTGCGCCACGTGACGTGACATAGTCACGCCCACCATCTTGTCCTCTCTCACTCTCCCCGTGACTGACGCCTGATGTAACGTGATATAGTCACGTCTGCAGTCACGTCTGCCTTTTGCCAACTCTCACTCTGTCCACACCCCCTCTCTCTCTGTCAATCACCAAACTTTACCTTCTGTAAATACCAACATGTCTGTGTTGTTGTGCTTTAGGAAGCATACTTACTGGTTGTTTGGTCTACTTCCACTTGAAGAGTGTTCCCACATCATGAACAACTCACATTGCGCGCATACCCTCACACACACACACACACACACACACACGCTCGCACTCACACTCATATACACGTACGCACACTTCCACACACACTCACACTCACTTACCTGGTGTTGCTGTGACCTAATGTCTTGATGTGTGATTTTTTGTGGTTGCATATTTTAAAGATAACTTTAGATTAGCATTTATTGACAATGTATGGGTTATGGAAGATATACGTTTTATAATAAACAGTTGTATGTGGAATAAGAAATGTCTGAGTGACTATTGTTGCACATTATTGTAATAACTGCTGGTTATATGGTCAGTGCCCGATTTCATCCCTTCAACTTAATTATTTGCTAAATAATTCCCTTTATTTAGTGTTTTGGTCAACACCTTTTCACCTACATTTTAGAGACTGTTTTTCGTTTGGTCATTGATCCCTGTTCACAGGGTGGTGCCCTGAAATTATTAAAATACAATTAATAATTAAAATTGTTATACTTTTCGCTGTTAGCAATCAAGTAACTGTCAATAACCACACTTTACCTGGAGGAAATTCCAACAGGCTGATACTGATGTTAAAATATGGGGTAAATTGTGTATTTTCAGGTCAAATTTGATTGTTGCAGCTAACAGACATTCCATCAAGTGAACAAGAGGAATACATTGTGGTCTTTCTTAACACTTTATTCATGGTCACCATTCACTACCATTGTACTGCATTTGGCTGCCACTCTGTGCTTTCCAAAAAATTCCAGAGAAGTGTTTTGGGAACTAAAGATCTTCATCCTTCTCTTCTTTGGTCTGCCACCTTGCTGGGATTTGTACATTCCAATGATCTTGAGAGCCATGTTTTCAGTGGCCATAAGGAGGTTGTGAATTGTTGTTTGGGTGGCAGTCAAAGGCAGAGGCTCCTTGCTCCTTTGTACCACATCCTGCAAAACTACAGCCTCTAGCAACTGTCAATCAGCTTCTTAATCAGCCTTCCGGCTCTTAACGAGTGCAGACATGCTTCTCTCTGCTCCCTCCCCTGCCCTTTTTGCCTGCCTGTTATCTTCGTCTTGTCTCATGTCAGAGCCTGTCTGTGCACTTTTCCTCCTGAATCCTGAAACATCGTGGATCTGATCAGTTGGTCTCTCAACGCTATTGGCAAGATTTTTTCTACCCAGAGACAAGGGGCGGGGGCTGCATTTTGTCCGGCTGGGACCCACCCTGTGGGTTACTCGATGGATCCCTGGAAGAAATGGAGGGTTTTGTGGCTTTCTGTTCTCTCCGTGGAGGACGTGGATGACCTCTACATTATCGGATTTTTGGTGATTGGGTTTCTGCTGATTGGAGCTGGTGGATTCCTGGTTTACTGGCAAAATCAAGAGCTAGCTGCAGCTGTTGACAGGCTGCCGTTCGAGCCATTGCTCCAAACCATCAACACTCACACTGTGTGCGAGATGACACGAAGACAGGAGGACCTGATAGGCAAACTGGAGACGATGTCAGCCAGCATAGTCAAGATGGGTACCACCGTGGAGAAGTTGGTGATTCGGATTGGGGAAACTAACACAAGATTCGGATGAATTGGAATCGCCATCGTGGGACCGGCTGTAGACTTTAGGCAGATGAAAACATGTCTCGCCTGAAAACGAAAACATTCTCCCTTATCCTGATCTGGCTCCCCGAGGGTGGCCTTGGAGCTACTCCTCGGCAACAATGCCCTGAATGAACTGCAGACAGACCCCCCCCCCCCCTTCTTTGTACTCACTGCTACATCCCCTGGAGAGGGCATGGTAGAGTGTTCCTTTTTTCACCATCTCTCCCAATGTTGTCTTTTCACCACGTATCTGTGGATGGAGTGCCTGACATGGCTGCTGAACATCCTCCTGTCCTGTATGTCAAGCTTCTGTTTGTATATGTTTTTATCTTAGACAGGTCAAAATGTCATTTCGTTGTTTCAGTGCACTGGTCCAATGACAATAAATTGATTTGAATTCAAATTCAAATTCAAGGTGGCTGAACACGTCTTTGAGGTCAAGCCAGCTCTTCAACAGTTAGCGAACTTGACAGTTTGTAAAACCTCACAGCAGCTGGGTATACAGCTGCCACTGTTGGACCACAGTCGTGTGATCAGGCCCATGTTTAGTTAGCTCTGTGGATCCAGCCGTGTCCTGCGGAACCGTATTCTGAGCTGTAGTGTCCTTTTTAGTCATTTTCAATTGAATATCCGTGCGTATCCTCCTCAAAGATGATCCATCCTCCAGATGGATCTTGTAGCAGCGTGAAGCACCTGTCCCTTTTGTTTCCATGTACCTGTAAAGATGTCTCTGAGACGCACCTTGTCTCCAGGCTCCAGGATAGGAAGGTGTTTAGTTGTTTGATCATGCAGCAGTTTTTTTTTTTGCTTTGGTTTCCTGATTTGCATTTTTGATTGTGTGTTGACTTTTAGGTGTCAGTTAGTCCTCAGTGCAAATTGGACTTTTCTGCAGAGATGCACAACCGAAGGCACATTTTCCCCACAAGATTTCAGCATATTCCAGGTAAACATCCAAGTCCTTCGGTAATTAACCGATCATGACTCACTCCCCCATGAGTGAGTCATGATCATTTGGAGTATCTAATGGCATCACTACGAAAACTCTTTTGACTAGATTAAGCTTTATATATGCATTGATTGCCAGGATTGGCTGTCCACTCATATACATGATAACTAGCTGTGCTCAAATCTTCTGACCTTTGTGTTTTAATGTTGTCATGCATCCGCTTTTAACGGTGTATTTAACCAGTGTATTCAGACACTTTTGTTTTTACCAAATGGATTTTGTCTTTACATTTAGTGCTTTGTATTACTCAAAAGATATCACACTTGCATGGACACCTGAATCTAACTTGAATAGTATTGTCATCTCATTCACTTCAACTGGCACATTCCATTCCTCTTTATTAGTTGTCCAAGCCTGCACAACATCCACATTGAACTTCTTATCATCCTCATCTTCCTGATTAACTGTATGGACTTTCTCTTTTTTAGGCTGCTTTGCAACATTCAGCATAGTGATTGCTCTATCCACAGATGCTACAAAATTTTTCAAACGCAGGACCTGACTAGCTTTGACTGCCTCCACGTTTACCACATTTGAACTCTGCAAATGTCGCTTTTTTGGTATTTTTGTTTGGTAGATGTTTTCTTTTTCTTTTGTTCTTTATGTATCACATGCACTGTTGTTTCACTTTTCCAAAGCTCTTTTATTTGTGCTCGAGAGGTTTCTGCTGCTCTGTACATACTGACACATCTGTCTTGTGTAAGTCCTGTCTCTCTGTGCAGTCTTTCTCTCAGTGCATTACCCACTGTACCACAAACAATCCTGTCTCTCACTAGTGAGTCTCTCAGAGCATCAAATTCACATGTTTTACTTAGTGTGTGAAGCCCTGCTAAGTATTGATCAAAAAGTACTCCTTGCTTTTGGTTATGGGAGAAAAACTTGTACCTCATGAAGTTCACATTCTGACAAGACACATAGTACACAAAATTTGTCATTAGCACATCATCACTCCCTGCTTCACTTGCTGCTACATAGATATTAAATCTTCAGTTGATTGTCAAACCTCGGATCCAGGAGGACCAGCTCTACACTCTTCAGAGGGTGCTCGAGGGATCAAGAGATTTTTCCAATGTCATCCACATGTGTCTTGTGGTTCTGATCTTGTCCCTCAAAGTGCTCTGTGGGGGGTGCTCCAGGAGTATGCGGTCTTAGGCCCTCTCCTAGGGGCTGTGTGGTCCCGATAAAGCCAGAGTTTGAGCTTGGTTCATTTTTCCGTCAGTAAGTCAGACCTGTTCCCACTGCATGTTGGCCTCCGGCAAGGTTGCCCTTTGCCACCGGTCCTGTTCATCACATAAATGGACAGGATTTTTAGGGGCAGCCAGGGGCCACAGGGCCAGTTTAGGGGCTGCAGGATATGATCTCTGCTATTTTCAGATTATGTTGACACCCTCAGATCAGGTCCTTATGTGGGTGCTGGGTGGTTTTGCAGCTGAGTGTGAAGTTGCTAGGATGAGAATCAGTACCTCCAAATCTGAGGCCATTGCTCTCAACCAGAAAAGTGTGGTCTGCTCTCTCCAGGAGGCGTTTAAGTATCTTGGGGTCCTGTTCTCGAGTGGGGGTGGAATAAATTGGGAGGTTGATAGGTGGATCAGTATAGGTTAGGAGTTCTGCCACCTGGGAGGAGCTCAAAGTAGAGTCAAAAACCCAGGACACACTTCAAGGATTACATCTTTTGACTGGTCTGGTAACACCTAAGGGTCCCCCCAGAGGAGCTGGGGTGGTGGCCGGGAAAAGGGAAGTCTGGGAGTCTCTGCTGAGACTGTTGCCCATGCGACCCGGCTCCAGGTAAGTCGAAGAAGACAATGGATGGATGGATGGATGGATGGATGGATGGATGGATGGATATATCATTGTATTTGTTACTAACTCCTGTCTCTGGCCAGTTTGATCAGACAGCCATCATCTTGAGTCTAACACTGGTAGAAGTTCCTTTCACTGTCATTGATACACAGTCACTTCAAAATTGGCACATGGACAGTGAACACAAAATGCTATCATTTCAGCTCTAGCCATGTTCACACAACATCTTTGAGCATTAGACCCAACACCCAACAAAAAAAAAGTAGACTTTACCTGTGGAGACGCCAACAGCAGACTCATAATCCAGGCCACCAGCAGCATGCGTCTATTCCTGAGTCCAGCATCAAGAGAGTCCAAAGGATGCAAGATGGCCCGATAGCGATCAAGACTCACTACCACCAGTATGAACGCTGCTGAATGCATGGCAAAGAGCTTGAGGAAGCAAAGCAACTTACACAGGACATCTCCGGCATACCACTGCACTGTAATGTTCCATACGGCATCCAAAGGCATCACCACAAAAGTCATCATCAGATCTGCTGATGCCAAGTTGGCAATGAGTGGGCGCAGATGTGCAGCCAGGCGATAACCCCGGCCCCAGCACACACTTATTAACACAGACAGGTTACTGACGGCTGCAATGGCAAAAAGTACCAGAGTTGCTGCTACACGGCAATGGGCAGCCACAGTGAAGGCTGGGGCCTCCCAATGTGGAGGAGAGGGTGACACAGAAGAGTTCGGCAGGGAGAACACAGAGTCACCCTGTGAAGGACCAGCAAGTGTGAAAGCCCTGGCAGAGTGGTTTCTTGCCGTCCTACAACATTGGAAGACAATATTACCCACTCAATATGAAGCAAAGCATTGCGGTGAACAAATATACTGTGAATCAATAAACATAATGCGGCTTAACTTAATCATTGTGTGGATGACCCTCATCGTCACAGTTTCAAAGTCAAGACTATGGCTACGTTCACACTGCAGCGCATAATGCTCAATTCCGATTTTTTGTGAAATACGATTTTTTTTAGTGTCCATTCACATTTCCAATAAAAAGCGACTCGTATGTGACCTCTTGTATGAACGCCTTGCACATCAAAACTGTCCCACTTGCATGCGTAGAAGATGCGATGGCGTCACAGCTCACGTGTGCGATGTTGTTGTGTTTGCGGAAGTAAACATGGACGGTAGAAGAAGAGCGTATCTCGCAATTTTAAAGTCGATATTCAACCGCTGTTGCAGCAGCCAGCTTTCCCAGCCCTGTGGAGTGGGGATCCTGCCTGCCCTGCTCTCCACCCCGGACTCCGCCTACCACACACCTGTTTCTGATCTGCTCGTCACC
>JAUESE010065220.1:0-10079 GCA_032274725.1 Malacoctenus triangulatus
CCTATGTTGCTTCTAGCCTTCTCAGCCTGTGAAGCCAGCGCGGGCTTGGCCCTTCTGGTTGCAACAGCACGAACACATGGCACAGATCGCCTCCAAAGCCTCAACCTTCTCCAATGCTAAAAGTCCTCCTTCCCACCCTTATACTCCTCCCCACTATCTGACTCACTCCTGCTAAACACCTCTGATCATACACAACCCTTCACAGCTTTGCCATTGCAATCGTTAGCCTCCGCTGACTGTGCTACTTAGAAGACACAGGCTGGTCCTTTTTAGGCCCTTTTTTAGCCACTGACCCCCTATCTTCTCCCCTCCTCGTCCTCACTTGCTGACTCCTACCACTAATGATCTTAGCGAGCCAAGCTCACACTGCCCCCGAGCCTTTGAACCGACAACGGACTTTCCTCTCACTACTGACGTCGCTCCAAATCTTTCTTATCTTAGCATTCGGCGCTACAGAACTCCTTATGTTTTATGTAATGTTTGAGGCAACCCTTATTCCAACCTTAATTATTATTACCCGCTGAGGCAATCAAGCAGAACGGCTTAACGCAGGAACTTACTTTTTATTTTACACTTTAGCAGGTTCCCTCCCCCTTTTGGTAGCCCTCCTCTTACTGCAAGCCTCTGTCGGCACCTTATCTATACTCACACTACACTTCGCCCAACCATTAGCCTTAAGCTCATATGCAGACAAATTCTGGTGGGCCGCCTGCTTGCTCGCATTTTTAGTCAAAATACCCCTATATGGTGCTCACCTCTGACTTCCCAAAGCCCATGTAGAAGCCCCCGTTGCAGGTTCCATGGTCCTAGCTGCAGTTTTACTTAAACTAGGAGGTTATGGCATAATGCGTGTGATGGTCTTGCTCGACCCCCTAACTAAGGAACTTAGCTATCCTTTTATTGTACTGGCCCTCTGAGGCGTAATCATAACCGGCTCTATTTGCCTTCGTCAAACGGACTTAAAGTCCCTAATTGCTTACTCCTCAGTCAGCCACATGGGATTAGTTGCAGCAGGAATTCTTATCCAAACCCCCTGAGGCTTCACAGGAGCCCTCATCCTAATAATTGCCCATGGCCTTACTTCCTCAGCCCTTTTCTGTCTAGCCAACACCAATTATGAACGAACCCATAGCCGAACAATGCTCTTAGCCCGCGGCCTACAAGGCGCCCTCCCCCTTATGGCCACCTGGTGGTTTATTGGAAGCCTAGCTAATCTTGCCCTCCCTCCTTTACCTAACCTTATGGGGGAGTTAATAATTATTGCATCTGTGTTTAACTGGTCCTGGTGGACGCTTATCCTCACGGGGGCAGGCACACTTATTACAGCAGGCTACTCACTCTATATGTTTTTAATAACACAACGAGGCCCTCTCCCCGCCCACATCCTTGGGCTTACTCCCTCCTCCTCCCGCGAACATTTCCTTATCGCACTACACCTACTCCCCCTCATCCTCCTTGTGTTTAAACCAGAACTTATCTGAGGGTGGTCACTATGCTCGCGTAGTTTAACTAAAATGTTAGATTGTGATTCTGAAGACAGGGGTTGAAATCCCTTCGCCAGCCGAGAGAGACTTGCTAGTAACAGAGACTGCTAATCTTTGCGCCTCCGGTTGGACCCCGGGGCTCACTCGTTTAAAGCTCCTAAAGGATAACAGCTCATCCGTTGGTCTTAGGAACCAAAAACTCTTGGTGCAAATCCAAGTAGCAGCTATGCACCTTACTTCCCTGATAATGTCATCAGCCCTACTCTTAATCTTTATCATCCTTCTTTACCCCGTCTTCACTACTTTTTCAACGACTCCACTAGAGAGCGACTGGCCCCTTGTAAAAGCAAAAGCCGCTGTCAAACTGGCATTTTTCGTCAGCCTTCTCCCTCTTGCCCTATACCTCAACGAAGGCGCTGAAACAGTGGTGACAACCTGAACTTGAATAAACACCCTGACCTTTCAAGTTAACATGAGCTTCAAATTTGACTTTTACTCAGCCATTTTCGTACCTATCGCCCTCTACGTTACTTGATCCATTCTAGAATTCGCCTCATGATATATGCACGCTGACCCCGAAGTCAGCCGTTTCTTTAAATACCTCCTCATTTTCCTGATTGCCATGCTGATCCTCGTTACAGCCAACAACCTCTTTCAACTCTTTATCGGATGAGAAGGCGTTGGTATCATATCCTTCCTTCTAATTGGTTGATGATACGGCCGAGCAGATGCAAACACCGCTGCCGTTCAAGCTGTTTTATACAACCGAGTCGGGGACGTAGGCCTTATCTTCTCTATAGCATGAATTGCAACTCACCTCGGCTCGTGAGAGATACAACAGATCTTCATAGCTTCACGAGACTTTGACCTCACTTGGCCCGCCCTCGGGCTAATTTTGGCCGCTACAGGAAAATCCGCCCAATTTGGCCTCCACCCCTGGCTTCCCTCTGCCATGGAAGGCCCCACACCGGTCTCTGCTCTATTACATTCAAGCACAATGGTTGTTGCCGGCATTTTCTTGCTAATTCGTATGAACCCATTTTTTACCAACACCCCCCTTGCCTTGACAATCTGCTTATGTTTAGGAGCCCTCACCACCCTTTTCACAGCAACTTGCGCACTAACCCAAAATGACATCAAAAAAATTGTTGCTTTTTCCACCTCAAGCCAATTAGGCCTAATAATGGTAACAATCGGCCTTAACCAGCCTCAGCTTGCATTCCTTCACATCTGCACCCACGCCTTTTTCAAAGCCATGCTTTTCCTCTGCTCCGGGTCAGTAATCCATAGCCTTAATGACGAGCAAGACATCCGCAAAATGGGGGGCATACATCACCTCACCCCCTTTACCTCATCAGCCCTTACTATCGGCAGCCTCGCCCTTACCGGGACCCCCTTCCTAGCAGGCTTCTTCTCAAAAGACGCTATCATTGAAGCCATAAACACATCACACCTAAACGCCTGGGCCCTAGTCCTAACCTTAATTGCCACCTCTTTCACCGCAGTTTATAGCCTGCGAGTAGTTTACTTTGTCACCATGGGCACCCCTCGATTTAATGCCCTCTCTCCTATTAATGAAAACAATCCACACGTAATTAACCCCATTAAACGACTAGCGTGAGGAAGCATTATCGCAGGCCTCCTTATTACCTCTAATATTAGCTTGATCAAAACACCCATTATAACCATACACCCCCTACTTAAATTTGCCGCCCTAGCTGTGACTATTATTGGCCTCCTCACTGCTCTTGAACTCGCCTCCTTAACCAACAAGCAATTTAAACCTCGCCCCCTGTCCCTTACCCACCACTTCTCTAACATACTAGGCTTCTTCCCAGCCATTATTCATCGATTCGCCCCTAAAATTAACCTATTACTAGGCCAATCCATCGCCGCTCAATTAGTAGACCAAACTTGAATAGAAAAAGTAGGCCCTAAAGCCATTGTAACGCTTAATGCCCCCTTAATTGCTTCAACAAGCAATATTCAACGAGGCCTAATCAAAACGTACTTAACCCTCTTTTTCTTAACCATTGCTCTCGCAATACTCCTCATGCTGGCCTAACAGCCCGAAGGGCCCCACGACTTAGACCCCGTGTCAACTCAAGAACCACAAATAAAGTTAAAAGGAGAACCCACGCACTAGTAATTAGTATACCACCCCCTAAAGAATATATTACTGCTACCCCTCCTATGTCTCCTCGGAATATAGTTATTTCAGAGAACTCATCAGAAGCCATCCCCACCCCCTCGAATCACCCCCCTCAGAAAAGACCCGCCGCCAATATTACTCCCCCTAAATAAGCAGCCATCGCCCCCAACACCGGGCCACTTCCCCATGTCTCAGGGTAAGGCTCCGCTGCTAAAGCAGCAGAATACGCAAAAACCACAAGCATTCCCCCTAGATAAATTAGAAATAAAATCAAAGATAAAAACGATCCCCCATGCCCCACCAACACCCCGCATCCTATCCCCGCGACTACTACTAACCCTAAGGCCGCATAATACGGAGAAGGATTAGAAGCCACCGCCGCTAGCCCCAACACTAATCCAAATAAAAATAGAAGCATAATATAAGCCATAGTTCTTGCCAGGACTTTAACCAGGACTAATGACTTGAAAAATCACCGTTGTTCTTCAACTACAAAAACTCTAATGGCCAACCTTCGAAAAACCCACCCTCTGCTCAAAATTGCAAACGACGCAGTTGTTGACCTCCCAGCCCCAGCCAACATTTCTGTTTGATGAAACTTTGGCTCCCTCCTTGGACTCTGCTTAGGGGCCCAAATCCTTACAGGCCTTTTCCTCGCCATACACTACACCTCAGACATTGCCACCGCCTTCTCTTCCGTCGCTCATATCTGCCGAGACGTAAACTACGGCTGACTTATCCGTAACATGCATGCCAATGGAGCATCCTTCTTCTTTATCTGCATCTATATGCACATTGGACGAGGACTCTACTACGGCTCTTACCTCTACAAAGAGACATGAAACATTGGAGTTATCCTCCTCCTCCTAGTAATAATGACCGCTTTCGTAGGATATGTCCTTCCTTGAGGGCAAATGTCTTTTTGAGGGGCTACTGTCATCACTAATCTTATGTCCGCCGTCCCTTATATCGGCAACTCCCTAGTACAATGAATTTGAGGCGGGTTCTCCGTAGACAACGCGACACTCACTCGTTTCTTTGCCTTCCACTTCTTATTCCCATTCGTCATCGCTGCCTTTACAGTAGTACATCTGATTTTCCTACATGAAACAGGCTCCAACAACCCAACAGGCCTTAACTCAGATGCTGACAAAATTTCCTTCCACCCCTACTTCTCCTACAAAGACCTTCTAGGGTTCGCAGCCTTACTAATTGCCCTAATCTCACTAGCACTCTTTTCACCCAACTTACTAGGAGACCCAGACAACTTCACCCCTGCAAATCCCCTCGTTACCCCCGCCCACATCAAGCCTGAGTGATATTTCCTATTCGCCTACGCTATTCTTCGTTCAATTCCGAACAAACTAGGTGGAGTCTTAGCCCTACTCTTCTCTATTCTAGTCCTAATGGTCGTACCAATTCTCCACACGTCAAAACAACGAGGACTAACCTTCCGCCCATTAACACAGTTCCTATTTTGAGTCCTTATTGCAGACGTCCTAATCTTAACCTGAATTGGGGGGATGCCGGTAGAACACCCTTTCATTATTATTGGCCAAGTAGCTTCTTTCTTATACTTCTTCCTCTTCCTTGTTTTAGTCCCCACAGTAGGATGAGCAGAGAACAAAATGCTCGAATGACAATGCATCAATAGCTCAGCGTACAGAGCGTCGGTCTTGTAAGCCGAATGCCGAAGGTTAAAATCCTTCTTGATGCTATCCCATCAAAGAAAGGGGATTTTAACCCCTACCCCTAACTCCCAAAGCTAGGATTCTAAAACTAAACTATTCTTTGCCGGACTTGTCCACTTCCCTGAAGATTTTAAGTGCATATATGTATTAACACCATTAAAATATATTAACCATATAACCCAATGTATTAAACCAGTAGGTGCATAATAACTAAGATATGCCTAAAAGCAATTAAAGAATAAAAATAATTAAGGGAATTCATGAGACAATAAAATAAGACAAACATTAAATGTAATAGTGATGAGAGATTTAAGACTTAACACATCCGTCCACAGCCAAATATATACCAAGTACCCAGCAAGATATAGAGTTAAAGCATGCGATGTAGTAAGAACCGACCATCAGTTGATTTCTCAATGTTAACTCTTATTGAAGGTGAGGGACAATTATTTGTGGGGGTTTCACCAGATGAACTATTCCTGGCATTTGGTTCCTATTTCAGGGCCATTAATTGATATTACTCCTCCCACTTTCATCGACGCTTGCATAAGTTAATGGTGTAAATACATACTCCTCGTTACCCACCATGCCGAGCGTTCCTTCCAGAGGGTGGCTGGTTCCTTTTCTCTATTTCCTTTCAATTTGCATTTCAGAGTGCAGCGCGTCAAAACACTATAAGGTTGAACATTCCTTCTTTAAGCAAGTAAACGTAATGAATTAACTAGTACACTAAACCAAGACTTGCATAACTGATCTCAAGAGCATAATACTTCATCACTGAGCTACAAGATACTCCTAATTACCCCCTTTTTTTGCGTGGTAAACCCCCCCTACCCCCCCAAAACCCCAGGGATCCTTAATACTCCTGTAAACCCCCCGGAAACAGGAAAATCCCTAGAAGTTTGCTGCACGGGGCATTATCCTTCCTATTGCAGTATCGCCGCCGGCCATATTTTGGTCGAATGATAACTTATTACAATATCTTAATCTCCTTAATAGCTAGCCGTATCAAGAGCCTTTACTTTTGGAGCCGCCCCTGATGATACTACAACATAAAACTTGCCAACGTAGCTTAACTAAAGCATAACGCTGAAGACGTTAAGATGGACCTTAGACAGGTTTCGTAGGCACAAAAGTTTGGTCCTGGCTTTGCTGTCAACTGTAGCTGGATTTACACATGCAAGTATCCGCATCCCCGTGAGAATGCCCCACAGTCCCCCTCCCTGGAACAAGGAGCTGGTATCAGGCACGCTTCATGCAGCCCACGACACCTTGCTTAGCCACACCCTCAAGGGATCTCAGCAGTGATAAACATTAAGCAATGGGTGAAAACCCGACTTAGTCACGGCTAAAAGGGCCGGTTAAACTCGTGCCAGCCACCGCGGTTATACGAGAGGCCCAAGTTGACCAGCATTCGGCGTAAAGGGTGGTTAAAATTTTCCAAAACTAAAGCCGAACGCCCTCAAGACTGTCGTACGTTTCCGAGGGTGGGAAGACCTACTACGAAAGTGGCTTTAATATCTTTGACCCCACGAAAGCTGTGAAACAAACTGGGATTAGATACCCCACTATGCACAGCCATAAACTTTGGCAGCCCTATACATATGCTGCCCGCCAGGGTACTACGAGCATCAGCTTGAAACCCAAAGGACTTGGCGGTGCCTTAGAACCACCTAGAGGAGCCTGTTCTAGAACCGATACCCCCCGTTCAACCTCACCCTCCCTTGTTCCTCCCGCCTATATACCGCCGTCGTCAGCTTACCCTGTGAAGGTTTAACAGTAAGCAAAATCAGTAAAACTCAAAACGTCAGGTCGAGGTGTAGCATATGAGAGGGGAAGAAATGGGCTACATTCCCTGGTCCCAGGGCATACGAACAAAATGCTGAAACACATTTTAGAAGGAGGATTTAGCAGTAAGTGGGAAATAGAGCGTCCCGCTGAAGCCGGCACTGAGGCGCGCACACACCGCCCGTCACTCTCCCCAAGCTTCTAAACACTAATAACTAAAACATAAAACAAGCAAAGGGGAGGCAAGTCGTAACATGGTAAGTGTACCGGAAGGTGCACTTGGACAAATCAGAGCGTAGCTGAGATTAGGACAGCGTCTCCCTTACACTGAGAAGCCGCCTGTGCAAGCCAGGCCGCTCTGAAGCCCAACAGCTAGCTCCACCCCAAACAACCACCGTAAAACCATTCCCACCCCTAAAAGCACCTAATCCATCCAAACAAACCATTTTTCCCCTTTAGTATGGGAGACAAAAACAGACCACGTGAAGCAATAGAACAAGTACCGCAAGGGAAAGCTGAAAGAGAAATGAAATAACTCAGTTAAGCCTAAGAAAGCAGAGATTTACCCTCGTACCTTTTGCATCATGATTTAGCTAGCCCCTCCCGAGCAAAGAGCACTTTAGTTCGGCCCCCCGAAACTAAGTGAGCTACTCCAAGACAGCCTGTTACCAGGGCAAACCCGTCTCTGTGGCAAAAGAGTGGGGAGAGCTTCGAGTAGAGGTGATAAACCTACCGAACTTAGTTATAGCTGGTTGCCTGGGAAATGAATAGAAGTTCAGCCTTTTATATTTTCGCCCCTCCTCTGACTTTAGCCTAAAGCAGTGAACAGAAGATAAAAGAGTGAGTCAGAGGGGGTTCAGCCCCTCTGAAAAAAGAAACAACTTTCTTAGCTGGGTTAAGATCACTTCTCCCACAAGGTTAAGTACTTTCGTGGGCTTAAAAGCAGCCACCTAAAAAGAAAGCGTTAAAGCTCAAAGACTAAACCCACCCCGAATCTCGATCCCCGCCCTAAGCCCGCTTAAAATACCAGGCCGCCCCATGCCCACATGGGTGCGACGATGCTAATATGAGTAATAAGAGACTAGACTCTCTCTCCGCACAAGTGTAAATCTGAACGAACAACTCGCAGAAATTTAATGGCCCCACTAAAAGAGGGCAATGAGCTAAGGACAGACAACAAGAAACCCGCCCATTAATTTACCATTAACCTAACACAAGAGTGCATCTAAGAGAAAGACATAAAGAAAGGGAAGGAACTCGGCAAACAATTAACCAAGCCTCGCCTGTTTACCAAAAACATCGCCTCTTGCAAATCACAGCATAAGAGGTCCCGCCTGCCCCGTGATCAATGATTTAACGGCCGCGGTATTTTGACCGTGCAAAGGTAGCGCAATCACTTGTCTTATAAATGAAGACCTGTATGAATGGCATAACGAGGGCTTAACTGTCTCCCCTTTCTAGTCAATGAAATTGATCTCTCCGTGCAGAAGCGGGGATAAACCCATAAGACGAGAAGACCCTGTGGAGCTTTAGACGTAAGAACAGACCCTGTCAAAAACCCTAAATTAAAAGCTCAAACTAATCGGCCCCTGTTCAGATGTCTTTGGTTGGGGCGACCGCGGGGTAACAATCAACCCCCACGTAGAGAAAGGGAACTCCCCTTAAAAGCAAGAGCCTCCCCTCTAACTAACAGAATTTCTGACTAAAAATGATCCGGCATAGCCGATCAACGGACCCAGTTACCCCAGGGATAACAGCGCAATCCTCTTTCAGAGCCCCTATCGACAAGAGGGTTTACGACCTCGATGTTGGATCAGGACATCCTAATGGTGCAGCCGCTATTAAGGGTTCGTTTGTTCAACGATTAAAGTCCTACGTGATCTGAGTTCAGACCGGAGTAATCCAGGTCAGTTTCTATCTATGAAATGTTCTTTTCTAGTACGAAAGGACCGAAAAGAAAGGGCCCCTCCCACTCTGGACGCCCTACCCTTACCTTCTGACACCAACTAAAAAAGATAAAAGGACATAAAACCCCGCCACAGATAATGGCAGTTAAGGTGGCAGAGCCCGGATAATGCAAAAGACCTAAGCCCTTTCCACCAGAGGTTCAAATCCTCTCCTTAACTATGATTACTACCCTTATCTCCTTTATTGTAAACCCCCTTATCTTAATCATTTTTGTCCTTTTAGCAGTAGCACTCCTTACACTCGTAGAGCGGAAAGTTCTAGGCTATATACAGCTACGAAAAGGCCCCAACGTAGTTGGGCCCTACGGCCTCCTTCAGCCAATTGCTGACGGGGTTAAACTCTTTTTAAAAGAACCTGTTCGCCCATCCACGTCCTCCCCGCTTTTATTCCTTCTAACCCCAATACTTGCTCTCACATTGGCACTAACCCTATGAGCCCCCATACCCCTGCCCTACCCAATTGCAGACCTCAATCTTAGCATTCTCTTCCTCCTTGCTATCTCCAGTCTTGCTGTTTATTCCATTCTAGGCTCAGGATGAGCCTCCAACTCCAAATACGCCCTAATTGGGGCTTTACGGGCTGTAGCCCAAACCATTTCCTATGAGGTAAGCCTAGGCTTAATTTTACTTAACGCTATTGTGTTCACAGGGGGCTTTACCTTACAGACTTTTAGCATCGCCCAAGAAGCCGTTTGACTTATCCTCCCCGCTTGACCGCTGGCAGCTATATGGTATATCTCCACTTTAGCTGAAACTAACCGGGCCCCCTTTGATTTAACGGAAGGGGAATCCGAACTAGTCTCTGGCTTCAACGTCGAATATGCAGGCGGGCCGTTTGCACTCTTTTTCCTCGCAGAATACGCAAACATCCTCCTGATAAACACTTTGTCTGCTGCTCTATTCCTTGGCTCTACATTTCTTCCAGGACTGCCCGAGGCCACAACCTTAACCCTCATACTAAAAGCCTCCTTCCTATCCGTCCTCTTTCTCTGAGTGC
>JAUESE010065268.1:4637-17010 GCA_032274725.1 Malacoctenus triangulatus
GGGAATTCATTGATCAGACCATGGTGGCGCATCACAAACATGATCTAGAAGTCCCATTTAATTCATGTGAAGTTTTTTTGAGGTACTGAACTCGCACTCAAATCTTTGAGCTTTATTGATGGCTTGCGTCAGGTTGCATCAGTCAAACAACAGAGAGAAGCCTTTCATTCCTATAGAATTACATCCTAACCTTACAAAAGCTTCTTTTGAAATCTCTGACACAGTACATCAACACAGTTGTGTTTCTATTACAGCTCCCACCTCGGCGTGTGTCGAGTCGTCATAGCAACGCGACTCCAAACTCACGTGCCATCCTACGCAACAAACACGGGGCTGCAACAATGGAAAACCACAGTGATGTTAAACTCGCTTCTTGGTCTCCCACAGCGTTTTTTAATTGTTGCTCCACATTGAAAGTGTTAATGAAACAAAACGTGGTTGCTAAGCAGCTCTTTTAAACTTTTTGTTTTTTCCAGTTTCCTTCTGTACCCACAAGTGTGAAATGTTCACATGTAAAGGACACTGTGATGTTGGGGTTTTTTGTGAAGGAGCCAAGGTCAAGAGGTTAAACAAGGGAGGGAAGTCAGTGGATCGCGTGACACTCAACAGGAGGACAAGATTGTCGTCCACTAAATTTCACTGCCTAATACTTCAACCAAAACAATGAGAATAATACCGGCAATGAATTTGTAGAACAGTTGTAATATGTGGTAACTTAACCCTCCTTTGAAATCTGACATGCGTCAATTTGACCCGAAGGACAACAGGAGGGATATACTGACAAAGTCAACCAGTCAAACACTGGAATTTCTATCAGTAGTGAAAAATGAGACACAGATGGACTTACCAGAAGAGAGGTCGCATTCACAGAATGAGTTGGGCGACGAGTGAGACACAGGCGGGACAAAAGGTGATCTGATGGACTGAGCGGCAAAGCACAACAAAAAAAGTGAATCACATGGAAACTTGATGATCAAAGTGATGAACAGTACCCTAACATAACTTGGAAAAGGCAACGACTGAGGCTCATAAATTGGTTGAGGAAGACTTTTTTTTCTGCCACGCACTTGCCGTCGTCTGCTCTGGGCTGTTTTCTCCTCCGGCTCAGCTCCAGGGTTCGGTTGAGCCTCCTTTTTCCCCTCAATCTCTAGGAGACATCGGCGGCCATCCAGCCTTCACCGATTGGCCCGTGAGGAGCGCCGCTCCTGCCTGGAAGTCGAATCAAGCAGCCACATTAGCAGGTTATTGGTCCACCGGGAGCGGGGGGGGGGGGCTGGCGACACGGCCCTGCCTCAACACTGTGTTTGTCATCATCTCCGGGCATGCACACACACACACACACACACCCTCCTCTCCTTGGAGCCCTCACTACTCCCCCCTCCCTCCTTGAGAAATATTTGCCAGGGCCCACACCAAAATGACTTTGCGGCTGTGCTGTGGGCCTCATCGGAAGCTCCTCTGCGAGCTGCTGATATGCAATTCTCATGCAGATACGGCGCACAAAGGTAATAGGAGAAAGACGGAGCGAAAGGAGAGCAAAATTAAAAAAAAAAAAGAAAGAGAGAATTTGCCCTCTAAACAAAAATGAATTGTCACTTTAAATTTCCACATAGTATATAGGCTCCTTCTATCTCTCTAAGATTTTATGTGTCTTGCTTGGAGGCTCATGAATAATGTGATGGAGCCAATATTCTGCGCTGGGCATGAAATGCAAAGAAAAAAAAAGCAGCAGAATAGGAGCGAAGGTCTCCAATACACTCAAGCGCTTTTGTAATCAGCGCCAGGCAACATCGGAGAATCTGGAGCTCAAATTGTCGGCGTCCTGAAAACGGCGCCGAGCTGAAGGTTAAAAAAAAAATGCCACTTTTAATAAGGACGGGAGAAAAAAAATAAAATTTGGGGGTGGCGAATGATCCACTTTTAAACCCTCGGGAAGGAAACGAAGGCTGGCCCCATTTTTAAATAAATAAATAAATAAATACACATATTTTAATAAGTTTTTTACTTTTGCATTTAGATGAAACTTTTTTTTTTTTTTTTACCTTGACTTAAAAAGAAAAAAATCTGGGAGGTGTCCTTCTTGGATTCAGCCCGCCAAAAAGTTGCAGTCACATTAAACTGGAAAAAAAAGTAGCGCCCCACGAAGGGGGAAGGGGCAAGCGAGGTCAATGGGACAAATAATAAAAACAAAACAAAAACAAACAATATTGCCGGTGGGGACCCTGGTGGTGGTGGTGGTGGTGTGTGTGTGTGTGTGTGGTTGGGGGGAGCAGTCCTGGTTAATGCTGAGACACGGATACCACAGAAGAGGGTAGGAAGAGAGAGAGAGAGAGAGAGAGAGAGAGAGAGAGAGAGAGAGAGACTGCGTTCAGAGTTTGTTTGTACAGACCCAGGACTATGCAGTGAAGAACTTTGCTTTGTTTATTTTGTCTTTTAAAGCAAGTAAAGTCAACCAAAAAAAGTTTTCTTATTTAAAGAAACCAAACATGGCACTAAATGTACGAATAAAGTCCCTGAGAGTCAGATGTACTATTATTAGAAGCTGACAATATAAACTTCCTAATGGCAATCTGGCAACCTTATGTATCAGGATAGTTGCCGGTAGACACTGAAGCAGTCGGGCCCCAGACATTGTCGGCCAGACATATTCCTTTCTGCCTTATACATTACAGGAGCTTTTCTTTCCATTGGAGACATACAGAGAGATGCCGTTTCTAATAGTTTTATTTTAAGAAACCCTGACAACCGTCGCGTTAAGTCACAGGCAGATCATGAGTGTTTGCGTCACACTGGAAACTCTAAATATCGCTGAAGTAATTAAAACTTGAATTTCCGTCTCCCACAAAGCGTTTAGCAATACAGGACCACAGCGAACCACATATCTCTTCATATTAACTGTTGTTTGGAGAAGGGGGGCTTATTTTCACATTCCCACTGAGAGTACACTCATTGTTTCTTCAAACAAGTGAATTACCTTCAATTTAGACGAACAATATGTGTCTCAAATAAAATTTAAAGGAACATTTGGTAACTTCATTTACTTTTTTTTGAGGAGAGGGAACTGTTGGCTATTTGACTTGAAACGATCAAACCAGTGTGCCCGCATCAGGCTGCAGAGCCCCCTACTTCCATTGACCACCACAGGGAAGTGGTCCAAGCCAGGAAAAGAAGTGGAACCCCCCCTCAGTGTGAAAGAATGACTGCCTGTTGCTGACCCCCATGTTTTCCTGTGAGTGGTTGAATGTCCCCGCTGGTGGGTCTCTGCGAGGAAGCGGACGGTGGCTCCCTGACTCCTTCATCACATTCATCATGTTACCCGACGTGACCGGAATGGGATGATCGCAATGTGGGCTCTGTGTGTGTGCGTGCAAGCATGCGTGTGACCTTTTATCCCCCCTGGACTGGAGGAACGGTGACTTCAAATGGTGACAGGCTGTGCGTTTACGCGGAGGTTTCGATCTTGCGCACAAACAAGGGTTCAAAATGTCCATCTTGATAGAATAAACTGTGAAATGGAAACAGAAAAACGCTGCACGCCGACTGCCCACACTGCCTCCTATCCCCTGCTCCATAAGCTGCTCCTTCACACCGCCGGGGAAACACCCCAAGATTGCCAATCGTGTGCTTTTTGCTCCAAGCATGTTAAATTGTGAAAATGTTGGGCACTGATCACTGACATGACCTGAGTGCTGTTAATATTTCCAGATCCTTAGTCAAGGAACATGACAACATTGTTTTAAATCAAAAAATGAGTTTCTCACCCTACGAACATCGGCTGAAGAGACAGACGCTTTCTGATTGGCTGGTGAAGAGGTCAAGGTGAAAAAAACGTATATTTTTACCAAGAAGTACCAAGTGTCTCACAAAAATTCAAAGACATTGCCATTTTTAAATTAAAAAACAGATTCGAATACTCTCAAAGTCGTAATTTATATGGAAATCATACAGATATATGAATGGACCTGTGTGAGTACATTGGTAGATTTTAAGTGTGTTTCACTCAGTGCACACAATGAACATTTACATTAAAGTAATAAAGTTTGGAAGTTTTATCCACTGTTCTTCTTTTCCTTTCAGCTTTTCCCTTCAGGGGTCACCACAGCGAATAAGGGTGTGTTTCCAATTCTCCTCCTTAATCCTCAATCCTCAACCTTAATCCTTAAAATGTGCGCTCCCGTGACGACCAAGGGCTGTCCCAATTCGTAGGAAGGTATATTAAGGAGCCAGTTTGAGGAACAAAATGGCCATTTCTTTCCTTAAAATTTAGGAGCCTCCGCTACCTTCCTTAAAAGTAAGGAGTACCCAAAATGCATTGCGTTTTTACATGGCGGCGAAGACGGCGAACTACAAATGTACATTTCTTTGTTAGTGGAGATATAAATATTAGAAAAAAAACATGGTGTTCTCTTAGTTTAGGCCCATGTTATGGATTAGTTACCTCACTGTTGCGTAACATTGATTTTTTTTTTTTTTTTTACGATCTTTTACGATCTTTTGCTGCCGTTTCAACGGTTTCTTCGTCTGACTTGACAGACTGAATGCCGCTTTGGCGTAATGCTGCCCCCTACAGTACTGAGGAAGTATCTGCATTAAAGAGTGTCCCATTTCTAGCCGCTTTGAGGGTTAAGATTAAGGAAGAAGGTTAAGGAAGAAGGTTAAGGATTGAGGATTAAGGAAGACAATTGGAATTGGGCCTAAGTGTCCTCCATAGTCATTAATCTTATTCGCATTTTGATTTGCCAATTTTTACATTGGATGCCCTTCCTGACCCAACCCTCTGTATTTATCTGGGCTTGGGACCGGCACAAAAAGACACTGGCTTGTGCCCCCTTGCGGCTACATTCGAAGTTTCGTCCACTGAATGCTTATAACATACATATGAGGCAATTGGTCCATATTCTGATTCGACTGCTTTCACACTAAAGCTGCACCACCGTACAATCCGACAATTGCTGCTCCAGTACCACCCGTCAAGCCTCTTATGGTGAACAAAAGCTGTTTGACAGTCGAGTGGTCGATCAGGATGACTTTGCGGTGCCTCTTGTTGGAAAGTTGAAGAGACTGAAAAATTTATCATCTTCCGATCCGGCACTTGCCTGTCAAGCATCGGTCAACCTGTCTTGCTGGTCAGCTCTAAGATTGTGATAAGCTTCAATGAATTCAAAAACAAAGAAGGGAAATTTCTGAGATCAACACAGAGTCTGTATTTTTATTTGAACAATGACACAATTGCCATCGTGACAACAGATTTTCTCGAGGGACTGCATCTTGTGCGGAAAAAATCACTCCAGATGTTACATTTCACAGTCAAAAGGCAGAGTGCTTAAGAAAAGAAGATGTTTGTTCTGAAATCACTGTCGATGTCAAAGGAAGAAATTAATTTCATCCTGCCACCACTGAAGCTTGCCCAGCTGCTGGCTGTGGTCCTCCTACTCAGTGAGGGGTTCTTGAGGACCTGGTTCCCGAGGACATCCTCCCAACAATGGCTCCTCTCCACATTTTGCCCACCTTGGATGATTTTTGTGTCAGAAAAGTTTGTCATTGATCAGGAGGAGGCTGGAAGAAAAAAACAAAAATCACCTCATCTCTGAGCTCAACAAAGGAAGCACCTCTGAGAAGCACTGAGGCGCCATCAGTCTCTTCTTGCACTGCATTGCAATGTATTGACAGACACAGCAGCCCCATCGCAAAGTGGGTTAAAAAAAAAGTAAAACAATGATCTCCTGGGACTCGAGTACTGTGGAGAGAGGCCTTCTTAAAGCCTTTTGTTTTCTTTGAAATTTTTACTTCGGTGGATCATGAACCCTTGAGGAAGTCTTTCTTATTTATCATATATTGTTCCATTTTCGCGCACACTGATGTTATCATTGCTACTCACCCTTTGCTTCACCCTCATTTATTTCCATTCAAATCAAAGCCCGTTTTTTCCTCCTTGTGGGGGAAAAAAAAAAGCTGATTATTTGCAAACGGAAATTTTGTGTGAACAATGCCGATAACGACATCTTGCTAGGATTGCTCTCCAACTAAATTGAGAAGTGAAGGAGGAGGAAATAGAAGGGAACGGGTTTTCTGCAATGAGATGAATAATGACGTTATTTGTGGATAGACTGGATAACAAAAGGGCTTTTTAGTTTGTTAGGGTTTCTTTTTTGTTGCCTTTGTTCTGTTAACAAGACTTCCACCTTGCTAAATCACAAAACAGAAGCAGATTCTAGTGTTTGGTGAAGTATGGACCATACAGACATGAAAGGATCTCGAAAAAGACATTTGTTGATGTCCAAGAAAAAGTATGAGGCATGTTAGAACCATCTGTTTATTCTTCATGAATTTTGCCCGTCAGACACAACGTCAGAGCCAGCTTGATATCTTTATACCCGGGGTCATCAAATTGACACCAAAATGCGCCTTTAGAATTTCCATGAATGAAGCTCACTTCTAGCGCTGAAGTGCACTGGCCAGCCGGCTGCTCGCTTCACCGACATGCAAAGAACTGCACCATAGGCCGTCACACTGTGGCACAACATTCACCACATCCCCCTTCAACAGTCAGTAAACAATGACGTGTCCTTGGCAACAAGACCAACTGAACAGTACCTTTTCTACATGGGCTTCATGCCACGATGAAGAGTACTGTGGCATTTGTGCTTGTGCGACAGGTCAAAGTGGGAAAAACCCACGTCCAGGGGACAAGTCTCCTAGCGTTACTGTGTCCTCCGTCACTATCAGCACGAACAGTTGTCTGACCAATCAGGTATCACATGGAAACACAGCAATCGGCTCAAAAAGGAGGCACCAAATCCAATAATGGTTTTCAAAAATGAACTTTTTGTGACTTTTATTGTTATTTACAAAAAGTTAAAAGTGAACTGCAGCAACACGTGCCTCCGGATCTTTGGCCAACCAAGTTTCACTAAACAGACGTCATAACAGTTTCTTCTCGGGGAAGTGGTCATAGTAGCATCCCAAAGAGCCCACCTCTATTTTTAAAAGGGAGATGGGAAGCTTCACTGTGACTGGCTCGGTAAAACAGTACGGCCACAACACATCCCATCACACACCAGGGACTGCTTCAAAGAGGAACTTTAGGCACAGTGACAATTTCTTTCCTGGCTCAGGAACAAACAGGCAGACCTTTAATATCCCTCCTGTTATCTTTCGGGTCATATAGACAGATTTTCAAGGTCTAGAAATTGCAATTAAAAGTAATTTTTCAGGATGAAATTTCTCCTGCTTGCCTTCGTTTGTGTAGTCAACCTATAATTTGAAAATGCTTCCTCTAACATATAACAAATTCAACATAGTTGTGTGCGCAACTTCAGTGCAGTTAGGTGTAATGAGCCCCCCCGCCTCTAAGGGCCGCCAGCGGAGCTTCAGCCTTTTGTTACGGCCATGCAAGTCATCAGTTTGTGTTGCCGATCAATTGCATCACCACACGGTCTCCCCCACGATAACACACACCTTCTTTGTTTGTGTTGCTACACACACACACCCACGCACACACTCTCATTGTACTTTCCCCTTTTGCCCGTATTGATGACCTCGACACAATCACACAGGGGACATGGTCGGCTTGTTTCTGGCAATTATGCCCCGGCTCATTATTAGCGGGCGGGGGCAGCGTTGTGCGGGCGGCGTGTGGGCGGGGAGGTGAGCGTAATAACACACGCATGATGGCTGAAAATCGGCTTATGCGGCAGCTCGCATGGAAACATGTCAACATATGCTGATTGGTGTGTGTGTGTCAAGAGATATACCTTAACTGGCTAATGGTAATTAGCAGTATTAACAGCATTAGTCAATTAGCTTACGTGCTCCGAAGAGCAAAGCGGCAAAGGGCAGGGGAGCCATTTGTCTTCCCAAGGCCGAGTTAGTGGTGCAGTGCTGCGAATGGATGCTCACGCACATACAAATGACACCAGAAAGTACATATTCACAGAAGAGAAAAAGAAAAAAAAATGGAGGGGAATGTACACACATCAGTGTATAAGCCGAGTAACTATATTTAAATGCTAACGCTATCGATTAGGTGCACTTTACCTCCACTCTTTAATTTACCTCTTAGATTGATGAAAGGGATGTGAATACATAGGGGGGGAGAAGAAAAGAAAATTAGCAAATGTCTATAGAAGATAAGTTCTCAAAATAAACATCCCGGTGTCAAATTAAAGCCCTCCTCTCATTCGTTACAGCGTCATTAAAATGTGGTTTAAATGCCGAGATGTGTGGTTTAAAAGCGCGGATAAGATGGGAAGTGCACAAGGAAAAGTCACCGAAATTGTGCCGCAATCGTTTCAGGTCTCAAAGCGACCATTCGACACATTCGCATTGCGAATGGCAGCATTTTTCTAAATGTCAGCCACAGTGTGTCTCCGAAACTTTTATCTGTCAAACAAAGTGGGCTGGATACACCTGTGAATTTGTATTTCTGTGGATGACAGCATTATTGTGTGTGTGTGTGTTTTGTGTGTGTGTGTGTGTGTGTGTGTGTGTGTGTGTGTGTGTGTGTGCGTTTAGTGTGTGTGTAAAGGCCAGTTGGGCTGTGGGGTCATTCCCAGGAGAGCTAACCTTTTGCTTGTATAGAAGACAGAAACTCGCTCGGACAGCCCCGGGGGCACGACTCCCCCGAGGGGAACCCAGCACACGCTCAGCGCGCAGCCAAAAGTCGGCAACACACAAGCGCACACTTTTAGGAAGGAAAAAAAAACCAAAAAACTGACATGAGCTGCCAAGTAAGGAGGCTAAGAATGGCCCAAAACAGCAGTTTCACCTCAGAGACGCACAATAACACACCAACACTTGTTTTACTGAAAAAAAAGCTGCATCTGAGCTGCATCTGATCATTCCTGTCATATAAACTAGGTTTCACCAAAAGGTGGTTTTTACCATCGAAGTGATTTAGCAGGACATGAGGATGTGTCACAGTAACTCCGACAGCCATCGATCTGGTCAATGGACCATCAAAAAACATTTTATGACCAAAAAATTATTAGATTCCCCTCAAATTTGTTAATCCCCCCTCGTTGCAGTGAATGTTTGGCAAAAACAATACAAGGTTTACAGGGTCCAACAAGAAACACAAGATGCTTATTGTCTGTTGCATTTTGAATGCATTCCATCCATGCAATGAGTTTGCAATAATTGGTGAGTTGAATGTGTGACCTTGAACTTTCACCTTTTCAATGTAACCAGCTAAGATGAGCAAATCCCTTCAAGACCTTCAGGACAAACGTGACGGACAGTCCATATTCGAATACCTTAAGGCTGTGAAGAAAAACATCACTCTCTCTCTCTCGCACACACACACGCACATACACACACACACACACACCTGCATTTAAATTCCACACACATGCACTAAAAAAAATATTACAGCAGTCCTTTGACTAAACACACATACACATGGCTCCGTGTGGAAACACACACTCCCTTGATTGGCTCACTTTCATGCACGACTGCACACACAGCCACCGATGTTTGCAGGTAAGCAGCTGCGACGGTAGTGCACAGATCTGCACGTGCACACAAATGGTCACAAAACACAGTTTCGCACGCACGCACGCACGCACGCACACGCACACGCACACACACACACACACACACACACACAGAGTTGAGGTTCCTGCCAAAGTGTGACTGATTGAATTTCAACCTTCTCCATGTCTGCAGGCCAAAGGCAGCCGCAGCAAGCGCTGAGCAATGCACATTTTAGCCCCTCGCTCCACCCGCATTAGTGCGTTTGTGTGTATCACAGACATATGTGTACATTATTTATTTTTGTGCCTGAAACGGCATTTTTTTTCTCCGTCTCTCTCTCTCTCTCTCTCCCACCACATGCGGGAAACACCTCAGGTTGCATGTTGGATTCATACGCAGCTTTGCATGTTCACTCGCGTGCTTCTGAAGGTCAAAGCAAATCCCGTTTGCCAGGGAGAAAAAACACAAACTGACGTCGCTCATTCTCGCCACGAAGCCCCGTCATTAGTTTCGTAGCATCTCACATTGTTTGTTGTCACTTGGGATGCACGCCGCTGACAGTGTGATGTTCAAACCACGAATCTGAAGTTTAAAAAAAAGAGAGTAATTAACGTGTGTGACAGCGCGGGGTAATCGTAGGCGTGAGCGCCGAAAAGGTCCCGAACATGATGGCTTTTTTGAAGCGGTATTTGAATAATCAGACAACGGAATGTATTTCCGGGTGCTACGGTGGTGAGTAATCACCACGGCAGCTCCTCAGAAGTTTGACAGAGGCCAGGAAAAAAAAAACACACACACACACACAGCAGCACCAGAATACATCGCGCGGGGGGATTTATGTCCAAGACATGCGGGGCGGTGAGCAAATAAATCCAAACACAAACACAGCCTCCATGTGCAAATTCTAATTAAGTGATTACCAAGAGCTTTGCATCATCGTGCATGAACGGCACGTACACCTCCATTTTTTTTTTTTCCTCCTGAGCTCATTGAAGTCAACTCGACCCGCGGATGACGGCTGGCTCAATTGTTCATTAATCATCTAATATTTTAATGCTACATCAGCTGATCAGATACTGCCGGAAAATTGCGGCGTTTTTATTTAGCTATTAGCTGTTGGGATTACCTTTAAAGGCGTTTATATTTGCTGCTGTGTGTTGGGTTTTTTTCCCCACGTTATCGCACCATCTGTCGCGCCCCTACTTGGACCTCGGCCTATTGGTGGGAAACGTAACAAGAAGTGAGAAGTAGCCTCCGTTTCACTTTTGCAACCAGCTTTGTGTTCGGTGGCTTTTGCATTTAGGCATGTTGAAATTTTTTAAAAAAAAAGGGGAACTAAAGAAAACTTTTTGCTATTTTATACAATCATCTGCATCACACACACAGGAATCCAACGCCCAATTCCAATTCTTTTCCTTAATCCTCAATCCTCAACCTTAATCCTTGACCTTCTTACTTAACCTTAACCCTCAAAACGGTTAGAAATGGGACACTCCTTAATGCAGATACTTGCTCAATACTGTAGGGGGGCAGCATTGCGCCAAAGCGGCATTCAGTCTGTCAAGTCAGAAGAAGAAGAAACCTTGGCAACAACAGAAAAAGATCTTAAAAGATCGTAAAAAAAAAAACATTCAATGTTACACAACAGCGAGGAAACTAATCCATAACATGGGCCTAAACAAAGAGAACACCATGTTTTTACTAATATTTATATTTCCACAAAAGAAATGTACATTTGTAGCTCGCCATCTTCGCTGCCATGTAATAACGCAATGCATTCTGGGTGCTCCTTACTTTTAAGGAAGGTAGCGGAGAACCTCAGTTTTAAGGAACGAAACGGCCATTTTGTTCCTCAAACTCACTCCTTAATTTACCTTCCTACGAATTGGGACAGCACTTGACTTCGCGGGAGCGACCATTTTAAGGTTGAGGATTGAGGATGAAGGAAGATAATCGGAACAGACCCCAAGTCTCAGGGTGTTTTCACAAAAGAACTATTCTGGTACTCAGATTTAATTGGACAAGAAACGCGGTGTGGAGTATCTCCACACCTTTCATAGTAGTCATGATTTGCCTTCACGCTGCACTTTTGAAGGCAGTCCAAACTGCTTGGAAGTCACATTTACATGAGCTTGTTTCATGGGATTCTATTGTTTCAAGCCAAATGTGAGAAGAAGGAAAAAAGCAAGCAGAAAAAGTCAACAAAGCCAACCGATTGGCCGAACTCAGACACTGAGTCGAACCTCAGTTCTCTTAAATTGGATGAAATAGCTGCAGTGTGAATGCATCTGTAACTTTTTTTTCCCCTCTCCTGAATGCATGAATCTCAACAGAGATCGAGTGATTGACAGATGTTGAATTGCACGGGATCGGCCCCGCTCCCCCTGCGAGTGAGACTCTACTGTAAATCTAATGAGCTCTTGTGACTGACGCAACAAACTGGTCCAAGAAACGGCGGCATCTGTGTGATCGCTTCTCTCCAAAGGGGGGTTCGATCTCTTCTCCGCGACCGCTCCACCAAGAAAAAGCAAGAGTCTTTTGAAGTTGACGGTCAAGGGCGTTCTTTGGCCTTCTGGTTTGCTCTCTCTCCTCACAGGACCTTCGTCAGTCGAACCCGTCCTAAGATTCTTCGTTAGCTTGAGGCATGATAATGACGAGGCAGCACATTCAGCACAGAGGCCTGAGTTTGGAGGTAACTGTTGGCTCCAACCATTCCTTCACACTGCACCACTGCAAGGATGATGCCAAATGCTAACATTTTACACCAACACAGCTTAGAGTATTTCTTTAACTGAGTGCTGTGATTTGTTTGCTTCAGTTCAGTCATTGCTGAATTTTAGGCACACTGCACACAGGGAAAGATGGATGGATGGATGGATGGATGGATGGATGGATGGAT
>JAUESE010065491.1:0-16916 GCA_032274725.1 Malacoctenus triangulatus
CAGCTTCGTAGAAGGCCATGCTGTTTTCGGATTGGACAGTTTCTGAGCTAAGACAGAAAGCTGAAAGACCATGAACAGGGTCTTGATACTCACTTTTGATATTCACATGGCCTCATCAGTGCCCAAAAGGTCATATTACACCCCCAAAACCTCAGAAAAGTGAATTTTGATGTCATGGCCCCTTTAAAAACTGAGCTCATTGTCTTTCCAGTTTGTCCCTCCATTCCACCACAGATCAATGTCATGCTTGACTCAAATCAACTTGTGCCCACAAACTCCACCAGAAATCTGGGCGTAGTGACTGATGACCAATTAATCTTTAATGAAGGTTCATGTGGCCTCGATTGCTCGGTCTTGTCGGTATGCTCTCTATAACATCAGGAGGATCAGACCCTACCTGACACAACAGGCCACACAGTTTCTGGTGCAGGCCCTGGTGATTTCAATTTCATATCTTGACTATTGCAACTCTCTTCTTACAGGCCTCCCTGCATGCACACTTAGACCTCTGCGGATGGTCCAGAACGCTGCAGCATGCCTGGTCTTTAACCAACCCAAGAGGGCACACATCACCCCGCTGTTAACCGCTCTTCACTGGTTTCCAGTGGCAGCTTGCATCACATTCATACCTCTTCTTCTGACTTACAAAACTGTGACAAAAACAGCTCCTGCCTAACTGGATTCTCTCTTATCCAGGTCTACACTCCGTCTTGCCTGTTACACTCCGCCTGTGAAAGACGCCCGGTACTCCCAGCCCAGTGTTGCTCTAAATCTCGAGCACGACTCTCCTCCTCTGTAGCCTCCAAATGGTAGAATGACCTATCCAACTCCATACAATCTGCAGAGTGTCTTTCTAGTTTTAAAAGACATCTGATGACTCAACTGTTCAAGGAACATTATGGCACTTAATTGTGACTCTTCTCCTCCTTGTCGGCAGGAGAGAAGTAATATGAGGATCTGAATATTTTGCACTGATCATGCTAAACATGTATGATAAACATCGAGTTTCATGGAATTCAGATTGTTCATTTGATTTGCTGTTGCTATGGTCTAAAAACAAAAAAACCCAACCAAACAAAAAAAATTTATAAAGCACATCTCTTTGGGCACTTGATGATCACCTGCAGCCTAATCAACAAACTTTAACACTTTGTCGCACTGACTGAAGCTTTTCCTACTGTCTAAATTCTTGCTTGTGTTGTACGTCACTTTGGACAAAAGCATCTGCTAAATGAAACTGTAGAAATGTATATATTCATAGATGAAGATATTCAAGATGATCAAGCAACAGAAAAAAAGACGTGGGCATGCAACAGTGGTGGCTGGCTGATGTTGGAATGACCTGGGACCATGTGGGTGGTCCAGACTGCTGGGGGTCATCAGGCAGGAACTGGGATGGTGAGAGTTTAAAATTTCAAATTAAAAAGGATGAAGAAAATACTAATTTGACTCACAGTTACAGGCTCCCAAACATACTGCAGGTTTTGTGATGCACAGTCGTGACCTTTTTCTCAAACTGACACTGACTCGGGTTCACACCTCTATGCTTACCTTTTATTATTTCTTCCATCAATCATATATGCAATAGAAGTCATTATAAAGCTTTAACAATCATTTTTTATTCATAATTTTTAATTTTGATTCTATTAGTAAGAACAATAGCCAAGCAATACAACAGTGTAGACAATCCACTGCTTGGAGTCAGGATTTTTCCAACGCAGGCAAATAACTTACAACAAATGCGTTGCTTGTAATTCACACCGTGATTCTCCAACATTGGCATTTATTGATGCATTATGCCTGAAAGCATGTGAAGGCCGCTTTCACTCATGACAGTGTGTACACATGCTTCTGTGCTAGTTCAATTGACAGGCGTGAGTTGTGAGGGCTTCAGTGGGCTGCCCCTGCATGTGTGCTCCCAGAATGACAGCAGGTAACAAACAGGGCTTGGTGTGCAACAGGTACAGCGCTCTGTTGGAAACCATGTGTCCCTATCAACCCGCGCAGTTTTGCCTCCAGCATCGGTATCGTTCCGGCCCCAAAGATTTCCATTGAAAAAAGTCTTGTCCTGATTGAGCATGTCAAAATGCGGTGTTAAACATTGAGCTTGTTTTAATTGTTGTGTTGGGTGGCTGCTGGAAGCGCTTGTTCAATTCTAGCGGGGAACAAAGCCAACATTGTTATCGCTGGCACCCAGACTCGCCTGCCAATATACCTGCTCGTTTTACAGTTCAAGGGAGGAAAAAGCGTGAAGAGGGGTGAGGCCGGGGTGACAATGACAAATCAAACCAGATTCATTTGTCCTCCTCTCTTTCTTTTTTTTGTTTTGTTGCACACCCGCCTCCAGCTCAGTCCAAGGCAAGAGTATTAGGCTCACATTGCTTTTGTCAAGGGCCTTGTTTTCTTCCTTCTCTGTGCGTTCATCACTCCATCACATCTCTGTCTGTCTGTCTGTCTGTCTGTCTGTCTGTCTGTCTGTCTGTCTGTCTGTCTGTCTCTCTCTCTTTCTCTCCCTTTCTCTCTCTTTCTCTCTCTCTCTCGCTCTCTCTCTCTGTCCTCTTTCACTCTCTCACCACTGTATGGTTTCTTATTTATGTGCCAGTGTGGCAACACTCCACTGATTCAGCCTGCTCCCTGATAATACTGCAGGCAGAAGGTTCCCCACTATCACTTTGCCGTCTGGCTACTGCTGATTACAAAACAGAGGAGACAGGTTTTCTTGTTTATTTGTTTTTACTTCATTATGAGTTTATTGCGAAAACATAAGCTGTTTGTTTGGCGGTGGATGATTTTATCCGTATTTTCAATTTATTTAGGTTTTATTGCGGATACAGCAAGCACTTTTTTCCACAGTCCTGAAGGACGAGTCTTTTACACTGTAAAGGTTAATTAAGCTGAAAAGTACGTTTTTTGTGGTTGAAGCGGTTGTTTATCATCTAACAGTAAATCATGTCACAGATGCTGTATTGCAGAGACCATTATCACTGTGTCAGCAGGGGCAGACGCATTATTGTAAAAACTCGCCTAAATGATAAATATCACAGTATGTTGCATTTCCATATTTTACCCTGACATCTGCTCTGGCTCAGTACAGATAACATCTTAATATTTCTCTCTTTTCTCCATTTTCTCCCCTCTCCAGTTTTTCTCAGTTTTTTTTTTCATTGTCATCATCTTCCCTCATTTTCTCCACCCTGTCGGTGCAGTGAAATGGTCCATTGCAAAAGAGCAGACTGTGTGTGTCTGAGACATTAGCTGCTGATTTAGTGGGACATTAGCTTGATGGATGGCTATGCGGAAAACTCCCAACAACAGTTGATTTGCATGCAGGCAAACTTGGAGCCTGAGCAGTGGTGGCCTTCCTCACAGTTCACGCTTTGCCCCTCATGGTGACTTCATACAAGGTGATGCCCTGACACCGTCATGCCACTGAACTGTCCAATAGGCCATCAAAGCCCTTTCGTGTATTTAACCTGAGTTATTTGAATGTGAACAGCACTTTTGGACCTCAGTGCTAGATGTAAAGGTTTTGTCATCCAATGACCTTTGAAGAAATGAATCATCTCCCGCTCTTGATTCAGGTCAGGGTAGGTCACGGTTGGCTTTCAGCATCAAAGGGACATTATGCTGGTACTTCAGCTCACTTTAATTTCCTTAGAAATATGTTCAAGTCAAGTAGCCACTGGACCAGAACAACACCCTTTAGAGCCAATATTAGGAGGTACTTCAGGGCAGTATCCTGGCAGATTTACCGACTGCGATTAATGGCAAAACAATTGACTAACATGAAGCAATGATGAGAAGATGAATGCTGCTCAAAGATCTCACCTACAGTTCTTGCAGTTGATAGTGGGCAACAAGTACATTGAAATGGTCAGAAAAGATATTTGCCTCTCTGCCAGGCTGTTGTCCATCCAACCATCCGTGTGTGTGTGTGTGTGTGTGTGTGTGTGTGTGTGTGTGTGTGTGTGTGTTTCAAACAGACTCATGAATGTGTGTGTGTGTGTCATTAGAAACTTATTGCCAGAGGCAGATGATTTACTGCTTCTTCATGAAAGAGGCCAACAGCAGGATGGAGTACAGAGGAGGGGATGTCTTCCTCTAACTTCATGTTCTGCTTTCAACATAGCTGCAGTCAAAATTATCTTATGCCCAGAGGCCCTGTCCTATTATTGGGTAACATATGACCACCGTCCAGATTAATTACAAGGTGTTGCACATGCGTTTGGAGGTGGGGAAGGAAGGGTGTGTGTGTGCCAAGAGCAAGTGTGTTTATAAGAGTGTGCATGCGTGTAAGGGGGTGTTTATGTGCTTCATCTCCCCTCAGTTTTTTCCAGGACTCATATTTACCTGTGCAGCTGCTATAATAAGTCTGCAGGTCCATACAGTCAGTGGAGTGAATGATGTGTGCGTGCGTGCGTGCGTGCGTGCGCGCGCGCGTGTGTGTGTGTGTGCGTGCCTGCGTGCGTGTGTGCGTGTGTATGTGCGCGCGCGCACACCCCATTAACACTCGGATTGGTACATGAGAGGGACTTTGTGTGCGGTGTATTAGCACTGATTTACCACACCAGCCTTTTTTTGTAGCTGCCGTTCGAACTGTGAGCAGAACATAAGCAGTCCTCCCTTCAGCACACAGCAGAGTGACAGCCCCACCCCTCCTCTCATTTCTAGCAGCCATTAATTTCCCTTGTTATATGCCGTGACATAGACGTGTCCTCTTTCTCTCCTTCCTGTTTAGAGACACATCCTCTTGATCTCTCTGTCCTTAACCCCCCCCCTCCTTCTCTTGCTATCGCCCCCCTTCCTCACCATCCCCCTATAGCTCAGTAACAAACGATGTTGCAGAATGGATGTCCCCTTCATTTGTGCCTGCATAATGTTCTAATGAAAAATGAAGTGATTCCTCTTGATAGATTAGTCTTTGGGGAGGAAACCTTTACAGGTGGTGTGTGTCTGTATGTGTGTCTGGGGGCTTTGTGTTTAAGAGTGTGTAACAGATAAATGACTCATTCTGGGGTCATCTGTTTAAGGATATCATAATTGAACACATATTATCAGAGAGCTACAATCTGTGTTTTGGCATTAGGAGCTGTGACCCATTGCTCAGACCGCTGAGCGTGCACTTTCATGAACTTGAATCATTTCAGTTTGTCTCGATGATCCTTACAGGTACTATCCCAACACACAGGCGTGGAGAAGTGGGCCTCATTTTTCCTGATAAGTGAGCGTGGCGCTTCCCTTTGGTAGTGTTTCCCAGCTCACTTGGTCAGACCTGAAAGACTTGTGGATAGTGGTGCTCTGACTCCTCTGAGCAGAGGAGTTGATCAGAGGTGGCTTTGCAGCAAACGTTGACTTGGTGGTTCGAAGGTCAGTTGGTGCCCAGTCAGTGAAATGTGGCCGGAAACATTTTTTTGTGCCAAAGTACAGGAGACCATTACAATTACTGATGTAAGCAGTCAGAATAAATCCTCTGGCACTTCTTTTGACACATTTTATGTGGTTCTGACATTTTGCTGCAGAAAGAAACCGTCACGACATTTCTTTTATTCTTTTTTTTAAATTACAACTTATGTTTTTTTCATTTTGGTCTATCTACAGTTGTGAGCAGTGTCAGCGTTCACTTTTTTTATGCAATCAAAAGAATCTATGAATGAAAGTATGAGTCATTTGTTTGATGGTGCCACTTTCAATAATAATTTGTAGGAAGATTTTTTTATTTCGTAAATGAACTGAGCACCACTCCAACAATATCTGAAGTGTTTTTTTTTTTTTGTTGTTGCTTCACAAATAAAAGGAGCTAATTAAATTCCATTTAAAAAAACAAACAAATGTAAATCTGTACAAGTCAACAAAATGATAGACAAAGCAGCACAAAGTGGCTCAGTGTATTGTTAGTGAGATGAGTGACCTTTATTATCTGGTGACACTGCTCTCTTTAGTCTCTATCACCATCCCAACAGAACCAAACGGAACATAGCAGGTAACAAGTTACCTGGGTGAGAAGACCAAACTGTGAGCATCCATCCCAATGATGCTGCTGTAGAATCATCAGCTGCAGGACCCAGGTTGTCCAGAGGGTGTGGCCATCTTGCATCAGGCCTTTTTATCAAGTGACAGCTTTAGTGTTATTGCGTTGAAAGGTTGTCACCACACTTTATCAGATGAGTCCTGTTTACCTTTAGGAGTGTAAGTGGTTTTTCCCAGAGGTGAACCTGAAAATAGCTCCTTTCAGTGATATCGGGTCCTGCTGCAAAACACAGTCAAAAAGTAGCCCACTGCAGTGCGGGAAAGCACATAAGGTCTGTGAGGAAATGAGACTGTGCTGCATTTACATCTAAAAAGTCGAAAGGCACTCAATAGTTCTTCAGGTTATGATCACATTGTGGAGTTATGAGATGGAGACAATGTCCTGCGGAGTTGACTCAGCTCTCCACTTTTATTTCTTTCTAGCTACCACCGTTGACAATATGCAGCTCTCAAAAACACAACAGTTAGAACTCAGCTAGCCGTTACGGTTTTTCGTTTTTCTCCTATCCAATAACAACAACATCCCATAACAATACCTGAGGCAGTACTGGCACCTAGCGACACACCAATCTTGGGAAGCATCACCATGACAATTGTGGGTCACCATAACATGATAATTAAACTGTCTCACTGGGCATGTGCAGCATTTTCTCACAAAAACCTTGTGTAAGAGTTAGACTTTGACCCTCAGACATACTGTATGTGGAAGCTTCCTCGGTTGATTTCATCTCCTCCACCCACATATTAGAGCAGAGGTGAGAAACGATTGGGAGCATGCTGCCCCGTGTGGATGAGAAAGTGGCCAATTCTCTTACGGTTCTGTCGTGCAGGCAGAGGTTAAGGTGAACCGGGCAAACCCATTTAAAACTCACTGCGCTCAGGGCTTTTGTTTTGAAGGCTTTTGCTTGTTGGTGAGTCTGGTTGTTTTCATCAGCGTTTGCCTTCATAACAATGTTTTGGCCAATTAAATGTGCAGAGCTCCATTTCAGGGTGTACAAATGAGGATAACTCGGACATTTTGTCCTTCTTTGATACTTTGAATGCACGGAAATTGTGTACATATTTTGAAGCGAAGCATTCCGCTCAATAAAAGCATCTTGCTTACATCTTTCTTCAACTCAAAGAATAACTAATGTTTGTCTGAAGAAACACACACAATGGTAACCTTTGAAGAAAAAAAGCCTCTCCAAGCAATTGCTTTCCTTTTCTGTTGCCAGGCAGCCACCCATTATCACTCTCCTACAAAGTGAAAATAACTTCTCTACAAGGCAGTTCATTCCATTAGCATTTGCCTACTTTGATCTGAAATCTGCCAAACTGCTTTGCCCAACCCTTTTTCTGAATAGAATTTAACATAATTTAGTTTCATCCCATTAAATTCATGTCCGCATAGGAAGAAATGAGGGAAAGAGATGAGACGGTGGCAACAGATGCACAGCCTGAGGAAGGTTTCTGGTCAGACAGCGCCAGTAAAACAGATCTGTAACCCCTCGCTTGGAGCTTGTTAAATATTCTATTTTTCACACTTCAAAAAATGCAAAGCAGCTGGGAGCAAAACCATCCAAATAGTAGAAGGCATTCACACTGTTGTTCCATTACTGAACAGCTGTGTAAGTCCTGTACTGTGACCACTTGGTACAGCACAATTGGCTGAAATGGCTGCACAGTGTTTTAAAGCTGTTTTTTAGGTACAAAGTGAATACAAAGTGTGGCAGGAGTTCTTCCGAATGTGTTTGGCTTCTGTGCAGGACTTGTAATGGACAGTCTGAGGTCTGAGGTGTGTGTGGGTGAAACCAAAGGGCTACTTTGATTGGGTTTATTGGGAGCCTGGAAGCCTAAAATCCTGGACCTTTGCCTGTAATAAAGTAGCACTTTAGCTAAAGAGACTGTTTTACCATTTTATTGTTATTTCTTATTTTATAAGATGGTATTAGAATATTTGTTGGTGCAATCAGCTTGTTTTCAGATTACTCACCATCATGACACATGCATTGAGCGGTCGTGTTCAGCCTGCTCAGTGTTTTAACTCCTACAGCTCTGAGCAGATGATCAACACACCGATGTTTTCCTGAAAGCATCTGATCAATCTCTTTCTCACTCTGTCTCCCTGTCTTTCTGTCTTTCTGTCTGTCTCTGTCTCTGTCTAGTCAAGATGACCATTCTGAACTACCAGAGTCCCACCACTGGCCTCTTCCCAGTCAACACATGCTCCAGCTGTAAGGAGGCCAAGGTCAGAGACTCCCTGTACTGTGCTGCTGGAGCCTGGGCCCTCGCCATGGCCTACAGGTTAGTGATACAACAGGCGCATGTCACTGTTTGATTCAAACAAACATCTTCCAGCCGGCCTTCCATCTTGAACCCACCCACAAAAAATTATCATTGGATCCTTCAGTGTGATTGTTTACATTCCTATTAGCTGGAGAGCTGATTTGTTTGCCAGATTTTGGAGTGACTTATCCAAACATAAACATTTGTAGAACGCTTTTTCTATGGGACGTTTTTTTCACATGAATTCCAAGATATTGACTGTATCTTCTCCACTGATTGAAAAGAGTCTTTCCTTGCCAGCCTTCTTTGCTAAACAGAGTTAAAACAGTGAGAGAGACAGTGCAGCCATTTAATAATTTTGAATAAATAAAGACAAACACCACACTTAATCCAAAAATGGAGGGGGAGTGATCTCGGAGACAATAATTATAGGTCTGCCAGAGAGATCTCCTGTCTGCTTTGTTTTAGACAAGCTGCATTATGATGTTTATCTGCACCCTCGGAAAGCTGTGGCGCTCACTGTCCAGGCTGACCCCCTTCTGATTTCTGAGTTGACATAAATTGCTTTTTGTTTGTGTTTTTGTTTTTTAAAACATCCCTTTGAACCCTGGGGTCCAAGTCATCGTAATCTTAAAATCTTCATGTGCTCAGGAAGTGAAGATTCTGCGTGCATGCATGTGTGCGTGCATGCGAGCAAAAAAAAATTACAACCCAAAAATTCTTACTGTTAGAGAGTGAATTAGAAAAATGGTTCTGCTCGTCTTCAGCTCATCTCACATTGACTACTGTGGTGGCAATCCAAAATGCTACTGAGACAATACTCACGGGGTCAGATGTCACCCACCGTTTCATTTGGGACAGAGCTCAGCATTCAAATCACAGATTGATCATGTGTATCTCTCTGATCCATGACTGATGTTTTTTACATTCAACCCTTTAAATCTGAGGTATATTAGCCAATACTGGTTGGGTTACCTGTTTGTAAATCTAATTGTGCAATATAAGATCGGGTAGCGTTTCATTCCTTCAACATTGCAGTGGAATGTTAAAGAACTGCTGAAGAAGAAGGAAGGACACATCACTCCTTCGACTTTTGCTTTTCCCCCAGTCTCGTCAGTGTCAGGCTCACTGACCTTGGTCTGCTCTCCTCTTTCGTTGTGGGGGTTTGCTCTCGATCAACACTGAGTGTCATGCTTCAAGGATTTTTACCAATGAGTTTCACCAAAGGTCCCTCCCACCCAAACTCTTTTATCAACTGTCCCCCTTCTTGATGCCTACTTCTTTCACCAATTAGATTCGAGGAAAAAGAGCACTTCCACGAAATGAGCCAGTAATAGGACACAGGCGGAAGTGAGGGTGGGGAAAGAGATGAGGAGAGCAAGAGAGGGAGAGAAAGAGACATTAGAAAGGAGAAGGGAGCAAGCAGAAAGAAAAAGTGAAGGGGAGGATGTAGAAAGAGAAGGGAGATGTGCACACAAAGAGAGAGAGGGAGAGAGACAGAGAGAGGCAGACAGAACTGATGGGGAGGATTTGATGGTGGGAGTAGACAGATGGAGGGGTGAGGGGTAAAAATAGAGTGCACTGCAGTGATGTGACCAGCGGCACATCCCAGTCATCAGTCATGGCTGCCTCCTATTAGAATTGTCATCGGGATTTAATTAAGATGATTCTCATCTGACAGGCTTGGCTAGAGCCATTACTAACTTCATGCCCAGCCTGGTGTGTGTGAGTGCGCGTGTAAGTGCGTGTGCGGCTTTGCTTGTATGTGCATGTGCGTGTACGTGGAAGTGAGATTGTTCTATTTGTCACAAACTTCCCTTCCACACAGACGTGATAACTTTCATCTGCCGCCTTGTCTTGTCTTTGTTCATTGATTTCATTTGTTATACTTGGCCGTTTTTCATGGTGTCACAGGCCTGAAATGTCCATCACGGCAGAGCTCCTGCTTCCTTGCCTTTGTTCGACCTCTTTGTTGCAGGCGCTATTTTCTTGATTTGTTCTAATTAATTTGAAGACGTGGGCATGTCCCGTTGCAGACACTCCACTGTGTCACACATTGCACATTGCAGAGTCAGATCAATGTGGGCTGTTCATGAACGACCCTCCATGTCTCATCATAACGGGTCGTCGGTTGGTGAACCATCGCTTACTGTATCTTCAGCCTGCAAACAGTTGGGGGTGAAAGGTAAAAGCACGTGGTGGTTCCTGGACAGCAAACCTCTGAAAATGACACCTGCTTCTCCTCAGTTCATTGCCACAGTCAGTCTGAGTGCTGCTACACTGACATAAGCACACAGATGACATCGTTTAAGGCTTCATTGTTTCTATCCTATCTATGGACAGCATTCGAGCTCAGTATCCTTCAATAAATGACAGCCTGGTAGTTTGAAACTCAAGTGGCATCACTTGCATGTGACACAAAGAGAACAAACACAGCTAATAAGGAAACTGAAGTGATGAACTCACAATAGCCGTCACTTTGTCGTGCCTGCCGCACCCTCGGACTCAGTGTAGATTGCGCTATCTGTTGACAGTGATGAATATTTGCAAATGTAACTGCCACTTTACAAATGTCAGGTTTGATTCCTGGAAAGGACTTGCTGATGTCACTTGCTGGCCAATTGATGAACTACAGCCTGTTAGAGTCATGTTATTACCTGGACTCGCTGGGCAGAGGGGGGCGGCCATCAATCTGTCTGGCCACAGCTATTGAAAAACCTGTAAAAGGGATTACTGGTGTAAATAGTGGTTACTTGTTATAATGACATCCTGGGTGAACTTTTTCTTCATTTCACTTCCAAGACTTAGAATGAAATAATGATAAAAATTGTTACTCTGATTTCACTACTTTTCTGATTTTGATATTCCATCTTTTGAAATAATTGTGTGTCCCAACTGTGCCCGTCATCACTCCTTTTCCCTCTTCTCTCCAGGCGCATTGACGACGACTTGGGTCGGACCCACGAACTGGCGCATTCTGCCATCAAGTGCATGAGAGGCATCCTGTACTGCTACATGCGACAGTCTGATAAGGTGATTATTTTAGACTGGGCTCGATTCAGCTTCAGTTCTCACAGCGCAGGTTTGCATATAAGCCCCCTCCCAATTACACAGTGTATTACAGATCAAAGGTATATTCCTGAGCCACTGCTCTTCAAAGCCTCTTGGAGCTGGAGCACCAGATGCATCTGCTTGCCCTTTTATATCACAACAAATGACAGCGGGAGGTAGTTGCTTCAGTCCTAAGGGCTTAATCGCTGACAATCTGTTAATTGCCCATGACTTTTGCCCCGGTGGGAAAATATTTCTCAACATCGCATTGATTAGAAACCTGGTGAATGTGCAGAGACTCCCGTGAATAAAGAAACGCAAGCAGCACCATGCCATGTGTGCAAGAGCAGGTATGCAGGCCAAGATATGCTTGTGGAATACAGATTTTATTTCCTTCATTTCATTATTCACCAACATCTTAATATAGAGCAGTCTGTGTCAGTGTGCGCACAGCATGGCCGTGTGCCTTGGAAAGCGTTTCTGTTTCATTTTGCCTCGACCTTGACGACCTAATTTAGGAGAGAGCTTTTCTGTGTCTTAATTACAAAGCTGTGTTTACACAGTTAACTACGCCGAGCAGCCTTCGATACAGATCTCTGCCACTTACGAGGTACACATTTTTTTAATTGAGACTGTGACGCCGGGCTGCTGCTGGTCAAATGTCACACAACAGCCGCACCCCAATATCTGCTTACCTCACAACTTTAAAGGGAAGCATTTGATATGTATTGTTTGCTTCAACTCACACCACATGCATTTTGATTATATGACAAAATATATGGAAAAGACTCAAAAACAAGCAAATCAACAAGCTAATAGTTTTACAAGGAGTTAGGGTCAATCAGTGATAAAATGACCTCAACCTATTTAGCACCTTTTGATTAGGCTCAGCAGTGTTTTACTTGAGGAGATTTTTTTTTGTTTACGTGGCTCCAATGCAGCTCAAATTCAATGACAAATTCATAGAAAACAAAGAAGTTCACTGTATAATTAGCGTGATTGCCCCTGAAAAAAGGGAAGTTTTAATGAAAGAGCACTGAAGTGTGATACTTGTTGGGCCCCTTGGGTTCTCGTTCCTGGCCTCTTTGTTATGGCTTGGTGAGATGGATCTGTGGTCTCTTTCTGGGGTCTTGTTCTGTGGGTCAGGTTGTCTTGTACCATGAACTCCTGAGTATGATGGAGGGAGGCAATGCAGGCTGCAGGCGGGGAGGTGGGGGTGGGTAGATAAATCAGAGCCATGATGTGCACATCATCAGGGTTACCCATCTATTTGTCAGAAACATCCCCACCACACCACTTAGAATGAGAACATTATAAGTCCACATTGTACAACAAATGACTGGCCCAAGACATTTATATCCTCTCTGATTCCCCTTCTTTTTTTTCGGTCTCTTTTGCTCCCACCACCCTCCCCATCAGCAGGCACTGCCCTTTGCACTCAAACAGTGAAACAATGGCTGACCATGGGACGGGTTTGAAGTCAGGCAGGGGTTTGTGCTAAATGGTAGCAGCAGAAATTATAAAGTAGGAAAAACACAGAAAAGAAAGAGGAAAAGAAAAAAAAAGAAGTGTGAGGCTAAATTAAAGTTCAGTGGATTGCAGCACTCAAAAACAGTTAGCCACAACTGCTATCTTTTACCTTAAGAGCACAACTACTTGATATCGTGGATAAGCTGCAGTGAGAAGCATCAAGACCGCCTGTCCAAAGTGGGTTTTACATCAAACGAAACAACAGTTTTTGTCACTGAGAGGCATCATCTCCTAAAGCTGCTGTTTGGGAAACATTTTCTTCTGACGCCTAAACTCAGGCACCCAATACAATTCTCTCCAAGTTATATGATGAGACCTTGTGATGACTCAGTCTCGCTGTTGATGAGGTGACATCAAACAGTTTCTAAAGAACACACACACACAAACACACACACACACACACACACACACACACACACATACACACACACACACACACACACGCGTGCGCGCGCGCAAACTGCTGTGGGACTGCAGGAAGTGGAGCAGTTGCAGTGAAAGTGGGACAAAGGGTCTCGAACATGACCTCAGTATATTGGTAGAGAGTGAGGTGAGGGAGTGAAGTAAGTGGGCAGAGGTACATTGCCTGCAGAAAGAACAAAGGAAGGAAAAAGGGTGTGGAAAAAAAACAAGGGTGGAAAAGAGAGAAAAAAGAACAACTAACCAGAAAGTACTGAAAGACAATAAAGAAGCGGTGAGGTGGGCGGTAGGAAAGACAAATAGGTAGGTAGTTGGCAGTGGGTGGTGGGAGGTTGAAAGATGGAGTGAACAGTGGGAGATGGAGGGAGAAGAGGAGAGATACAAATGAAGCAAAGTGGGACAAAGGGCCAATTATTTATAACTGTGTGCAGCAGGGCTGGTGTCCCAGCTGTGATTTGGTGTGAAGTCGCACGCACGCACGCACGCACGCACGCACGCACGCACGCACGCACGCACGCACGCATGCACACACACACACACACACACACGCACACACACACACACACACACACACACACACACACAGACGACTGTTTGCCCTAAATCCAACCCTTATCTTGCTTCAGAGCAGATGATGTCATATTTTACACTTTAGCTACCTGGGTTATTGCTCTCAGGGGAAATAGGTTCAATGTTCAGTTCAAAAGATTATGTCCAGTAGTTTGACCAAAATGATTGTGGGTACCTGGGATGCGGAACCGGAACTGGTGGAACCACTAGGTTGATGTTGGAACCAGAGCTGGAACTGGAACCAGTAAAAAACCTGGAACCAGAGCTGGAACCGCAACCACTGTGATTGAGTGGTTCCGCATCCCTGGTACCTGCAGTCCCTGTGCTGCTCTAATACTTCCCCGATTTTGCTTCTGTCACAAATCAAACCCTGGTCCTGAAAAATCCTTTCAATCAACAATCAAAACCACCTCACAGATACACACATACTGCATCCCACTCAGGGCTGTGGGAAGCTAACCTGAATGCAGCTAACCAGCAAACTCTCACAGCACTACCACAAAGACACACACACACACACACACACACACACACACACACACACACACACACACACACACACACACACACACACACAGGCATTTTCGAGACACCAATTATGCCGACATGCGTGTCTGTGGCAGGAAACTAGAGGACCCAGTAAGAAACCCCGCATCCTCCTGGGAGAACGTACGAACTCTACAACAGAAAGACCCCAAAATCTGGAACTGAACCCTGGAAACTCGGCTTCTGACTGGGATTCAAACAGCAGAAACAACCAAGACAAGTGAAAGTTAATGAGCCCAAAAGTACTTGCAGTGGTGGTTGAAAGAATTGCACTAAATGACATTTAAGGAGGAAAAGTGGGAGTTATTGAAGTGTAGGAAACATGAAAATGGTGAGAGGTTTAAGCTAAAATGGAGAGTTAAGATAGGAGAGATGTAAGCGTCAAATGTTTCTGTGAAGCGTCAGTGAGAGGAAAAAGGTAGAGAACATCAGACATAAAACAGAGGGATGCCTTAGTTACTCAGTGTAAACTGAAGGCTGCTCCTGTAGCCTTGTGTGGAACTCAATGTCTCACCCTTTTTAACCCCGGCCTCTCTGTGTCTCCCCCCCCCCTCTCTGCTCACACAGGTGGAGCAGTTCAAGCAGGATCCCAGCCCCTCCAAGTGTCTGCATTCAGTCTTCAATGTGGACACCGGTGACGAGATCCACTCCTACAGTGACTATCACCACCTGCAGGTCAGCCAGCTGCCACACAGCTCGAGAGAAGGGGGCTGTTTATCTGGGCCTCACCTGCTCTTCACCTTCACAAAAAGGGAAATGATCCATTACTGGGAGGAGCAACACCTCCCTAAGACCCCAGAAACTCAGCCATAACATGTTAAAAGCAATATTGAGTGAAATCCTGCCACTCCACTTCAGTCATCCATCACTGGTCACATATTTGCTGACGTATTGGTCTGAGTGTGCCTATGTGAAGTGACTGGTGCAGAGGGTGAATAACCCCCTTGATTAATAAATTAGTCCCTTATCGAGCTCTGGGTCTGCCTGTGAAAAATGGCTTTTCCTGAGTGCTTTAAATCAGCTATAAAACTGTTTATTTTTTTTTCAATGGTATTGACAAAGGTCAATTCGGTGTGTAACATGTAAGTGAAGATTGCATCTCTAGTGAAGGGTGACTAATGCATGGTAGGGAATAAAACAAGCACTCACGCCCATCAGACATGGACTTATGTTCACAATCTCTTGCTTCATAATTGCTTCTGTAGCTCTCATTTCTTTATTGTTATTGATAACAGCAACTCAGTACTAAATTTACCTAAGATTAACCTTTTTTTCAAAACTATACCTTGTGTGGGAAATAGAAGATGGCCATATTTCTGTAAATTGTGAGAATAATTCAATGTGAAAGCTATGAAAGAGCAACAATATCTCATGTACTCCCTTTATCTCCAACACTGCTGCAGATTGATGCTGTGTCTCTGTTCCTGCTCTACCTGGTTGAGATGATCTGCTCTGGTCTGCAAATCATTTACAACACTGATGAGGTGAGGCGGGCATTCACACATCTGTCCAGACTGACCACTGTAACAATAGGGATTTACATCCTCTCTTTTTTATTGACCTGAGTTTCTCTCACCAATGTAGCTGCACTAAACGTAGAGGCCATCGAGTTTACATTCCAAACCATTGTGGCCCAGAACCACGTGTGGTGCCCCCACCCCCCACCAATAAAACATTTGCTTTAATATTTTGATGGAAGAACACTGGTCCACCAGTATTTGTCTTCACTGTTGTGGTTGTGGCCATCAGAGAGGGGGTCTTGAGCCTTTCTCAGAGACAACCTGCGGAGCCTCTATGGGAGAAGTGTCACAAACAACTGCTCAAGAGCACTGCAGGGTACATGCTCTTTTAAGTTAGCATCAGCCTGGTTCAGGATACCTGCATTAACTCAACAAACTTCTCCGCCGGAGGAAAGTGTTCTACTGCAACAACACACATTATCTGGAGTTACTAAGTTTCTTTAATTCAAGTAACATTTTTGAAAAAGAAGTATACTTGTAGCTTTTAAAGAAAAATAATTTCAGCATTTACTTGAGTATATATGTGAAAGAAAGAAAGTGTCTTTCTGTCACATTGGGGCTTATTTTGCTGCTCCAAACACCGTCCTTTATAAATTCTAAAAATCTTCTCAACATTCAACTGATTTATGGATTTGATGAAAATGATTCATTACAGCTCGTGTGCTACAGTGCTTCTGTCTTTAGTGAAAAAAGAAGTACGTAGTGAGTGCAATCATTTTTCAGCCTCGTATTTATTTTATGGTTTCTGGATGGTTTTAATGTCAGTGAGTTTCCCTGCTTTTGGCGCCTCAACTCAGGCACCCAATGCAATTCTCTCCAAGTTATATGATACCTCGTGATGACTCAGTCTCACTGTTGAGGTGAGATCAAACGGTTTCTGAAGAGCACACGCACACGCACGCACGCTCACGCGCGCGCACACACACACACACACACACACACACACACACACACACACACACACACACACACACACACACACAC
>JAUESE010065655.1:0-16867 GCA_032274725.1 Malacoctenus triangulatus
GTGTGTGTGTGTGTGTGTGTGTGTGTGTGTGTGTGTGTGTGTGTGTGTGTGTGTGTGTGTGTGTACACGTGCGTGTGTGGAGGAAAAGAAACAACAGGGAGACGGAGCAGTGGATAAAAGCCTGACATTAGATGTCATGCTATCAAGCTAGGTGCTAAGTTGAAGGCGAACTGTCGTCTGTCTGCAGCACGTCTTTGAACTATCCTGGGTGCAAACAGCGGGACGAGGCTGCGTCGGAAGAGTGGATGGCACAGATTCGCACATTTCCTCCGGTGCAGCGGAGGTGGAAACACTACACGCTGGCCGACAGCACTACAGATACACACCACTGTAAACGTGTCTTGAACATGCGGGGGCAGCAGAACAAGCTGGAATCAACCTTGGGCTGCAGGATGAAGGGGGGTGGGAGGCGTACATTTACTATGTTTAGCTCTCCCATTTTAAACAACAGATCAATGACCAAACTGTGCCTCAACTTCCAACTACAGAAAAACGAGGGGAAAAAAACCATGTCGGCCACTGCTACTCTTCAGAACATGCAAAGTGTGGAGTTGGTTTTATGGCTGCTGGCTCTGCAGTCATTCTAACAACCTGCTGGTTCCACTAATGAGTTCATCTGGTCTAACTGGTGGAAGCCTGCATGACTATGATGGTTTAGGCGGGAGAACAACACATTTGGTTTGGTTTTATGTATTATTTTTGAAACTGTTTTTTTCCCCGATGATTGGATTTTTTGAAGCTTACTTTAATGGAAACGTGTCAAAATGAGACCCCGTGGGGCGTAAAACAGTCGGAGTGTTCCAGCTTCTGGACTGGTTTTTTGTTTTAGGTCGGAAAATTGTCTCCATTCAACTTGAAGACAATAAAATTAATGCAGTGTATGTTTGTGTAAAGTGCATTTAAAACGGGGTCTGGAGAAATGCAGTTGCAAATCACACAATCCTCGATACCTCTCAGTTGGATATTTGTGTCTAACTTTGTAGAAACAGATTCGCTCGAGGTTTTTGATTTTTCAAGCGGTTGCAAGAGGAAACAGACTCAAAGGTAGAGCTGGCCGTCCCCCCCCACTCCAAGTGACCAAACATTACAGTTCATGTTAGGCACACTTCCAAGCTACTGATTCACACTTCCGGCAAAATGTCTTTTCGGGGGAAAAAAAAGCCCTCCACTGGAGCCATAACATCATTTATATTTACCCTGTTTACCTCTCCACACGATGCCTATTATATAAGAACCAAAGTGGCGTTCTCAGCCCCCGCATGTGAGTGAGTTTGTGGTGATGAGCAGCGGGGTTCTCTTATATGAGCTGCATCAATGCCTCTTGGATTAATAAACCCTTGAAAAATAATGTTCACATCTGACTAAGCGAAGGGAGTAATGACTCATACAAGGTGTAATTTTAGACAAAAGATGCTCCACTACAAAATAAGGACCGAGACTCACCAGACTTTAACCGTTTGCTCTTCAACCTGGTTTGTATCTGACAGGTTGGGCTGTTTGGGATTGTGTTCTGTTGGGAAGTTTATTCTCTGAAGTTTGGCGTGATTTCAGATAATTCTAAATCAGTTAGAGCAAATTTAGAGTAAATACTCTCAGTACCTCCAGCTCTGCTATAAATATCCACTAAACTTTTGCAGGATTATGATCATAAAGCCCACTCATGTGAATTCACCTCCGTGATCAGTGTGCAACCTAGTTGATATAAATAGTGCGTTGCATACAGTAGGTAATTTGGCGAGCTGCTTCCCAGGTGCAAACTTTAAAATGAGCAGCTTCATCTGACTCCTGTTTAAGCAGAAACTTTTGCTGGAGCTCAACTTTGGGCTGCGCGAGACACAAAAGGGAGACAAAGTAAGAGAGACAGCGATAGAAAGTAAAAGTGACAGTGAAAGGGAGGAGGAGACTGACGCCGGGATATGTTTAGCTTGGACAGACTGCACTCAGTTTCACTTGTCTCCTCCATCCCGAATCTGTTTCCCTTTGATTCCTCCCGAGAGCTGACAAGTGGAAACAAAGGAGAGACAGACAGTGACAGCAGCACAGCAGGAGCCCGGATACCAGACCACGCAGAGGCTGTACCGAGGATCTTTCCTCTGCTAAGCCCATTCAGTTTAGCATGTCACGCTGTAAGTCGATGGAAGTTAAACTTTCTCGGTCCCAAATGAGGGCGATGACAATGTAGGGAGGGGAGGGGGGAGTGGAGGGAGTCCCTTAAAACCTGCGCTGAGATCGAGGTAACGGCAGAGGAAACAGACGCTGTACCTCAGCTGCTGATAACCCAGCAGGCTCACCTGCTCTCCTCCCACAAGGATGATGTGCCTGTTTCCGTGTGGTGTTCAGGGACCGGCGGTGTTGTCAGCTCTGCGCGTTAACACTTCTTGCTGAGATGTGGCAGCTTCGCATTTAAGTGATCCCCACAGATGTTACATGCCTGTGACTTGCCAGGACCGTCCAACAGGCCTGTTGTGTGAGGGACCGTGATGTCCGGTAAGAGACTGTTGGAGTTGCTACGTTGGGATTTTATGCGACAGCTCAAACGTCTCCATGGGAAGTTTGACAAACTATCTACTGCAAAAGCCTGTAATGCTCAGATGATGTATTCATAATTAAACAGTTTCTGACTTGAAATTTCCAGTGTAAGACTGAACCTTGAACTGGAAATAGCTGGTGGAGGCAGGTTAACATGGTAGACGGGATACATTGGACACATTTACTGTGATCTGTGTCTGTGATTTGACAGCGTGTGTTGTGTTTGTGGCAAAGTAAAGGACTTAGCTGGAAAGAAACTTATTGACAGATTCTTTTTCGAGCTCTGTGATTAGCTCACATCACTCATAACCGAGTGTTAAAAACAATTGAGAACTTTGCTTCCCCCACAACATCATCTTCAATAGATTGGGTCACATATAATGTTGGAAAAGACGATTGGCTGAGAAACTCTCTCGGAGCAGAAACTGGGGTCACATGGTAAAGCCGTATTCCTAGCAGGAAGCCCTGGCCTTCGGCTTCACGATGGTTTGACTACCGCTCTGAACTGTGGGCATCTGCTGCTCTGCTCAGGTCACGGCCTGATGAAGCCGAGAGATCCAGATCATCTGCATAAGGTGAAGGAGCGTCCAAAGGTCAACTTGGAAGTGTCAGCTTGAAAGCAGGGTGAAGAATCTCACGGCAAATGCTCTCAGCAAGAGTGAAATCGAAGAGACCGAGCAAACTTCAGAGACGAATAAACTGCTGCCTGGATCACGAGCCAGATTGCGATGCTTCTTTTCAAGCTCTGATGGGGATTCAATAGTCGCCTTTTCCTCTGTTTTATTTGCCATGTCAGTATTAGCGCTAAACGTTTATCTAAAAAGTCTTGACAAAAAGAAAATAAAGATGCCTCTCAACTCTTCACAACACGAAGGAGATTGATGGAGAGGTAAAGAAAAACAGACACATTTCAAAGTGGATTCAGGAGTGTTGGTGACTTTATGGATTTTGTCTCGCTCAGTTGGACCAATCGGCCGGCAGCAGCAGAAGTCCACATTTCAGTGCAGTCGGACCAAAGCGAACACTGACACTAATTGGACGTGTGTGCGAGGACGCAACTGACTCATTTTTCTGAGTCTCTTTTTAACTGTGTTTTGGGGGGAAGTTTATATCGGGACACCAGTTTCTGCCCCCCCCACCCCCCACCCCCCGCCCAACAAATTCATTCACTGAATAAAATAGGAATACAGTTGGTGTATGCAGTGTGTGTTTGTGTGCCTGAAATGACAAAAAGAGATTTTTTTATGAAATGATGTGGTTAAGACTCAGACAGGATGAGTAACTGGGAACCTCTGTCTCACCCGTGTGATTAATGCCTGTGATCGGCCTTTCGGTTGCTTGCTTTCATGCTTTTATAAGCAGAAGGTCTATTTACATGGTCAGCACATGTGGGCGAAGCGGCTCACCTGCTGTCAGTGGGAAACACTAATAACACTCAAGCCTGTCGAGCTTAAGATCAACTGGTGCCCTCTGAAGGGTGCATGAGTGGATGAGTGACTGGGCTGCATTGATGACGGATACCAGTCAGGCTGTGACACAATGGGGCAAAATCTGCACAAAATGTTTTCAGGTTGTGACCCATTGAGTCATCAAGCAGATCGTTTGACACTGTTACAGGGAGTTTGCTGAATCACCTGAGGACAACTGGAGCAATTAGTGCTGCAATCATCAGTTCCGTTCACTGCATCCGTCTCCACCTCACTGTTCCTCCACAGAGTGTTTGGACACAAACGGAGAATTACAGGCCTGTGGGGCTTCATCGCTTCTGTGCTCCGTGACTCTCCGTGGCCTCCTGCATCACTTCAAGAAAAGAAACAGGACAGGAGACAGAGGAGGGCAGGAGAAACAGCGAGGGGAAGGAAAGCGAGAGAGGGAAGTTATGCCGTCTGCCGATGGGCTTGGAGGCAGAGAGCACAGACACTGACACCGTGAATCAGACGGAGGTTTGTGAGGCGGGCCACCGGAAGAGGGGGAACGAACAAAAAGTAAAAGGAAGAATCCTCGAGGGGAGGAAAACTGTAAATAGGGTCGCTGAATCTCTCTCAGGACTCGGGAGAGAACATGAGTTCGATGCTCCAACGCGTGATGGCATGAGACTCGGAGGAAGGAAATGGCAGCATCAGAGCGCGGTGGGAGGAAGTCGATTGAATCAGCTGCGAGTATGAAGAGTAAGATACAGCAGGTGTGAGATGTAAAAGGTGGATGGGGGATGAGGGAAGGTGGAGGGGGGGAGGTGGTGAGTCAAGTGCTGCGGGGGCTGGAAGGAGACAGAGAAGGGAGATGGAGAAGGCGAGGACATGCGTTCGCTTCATTGTAATGAGATTCCTGGCAGGCTGTGTGGGATATCACCTGCTGGGCGCTGCAGCCGGGACGGTGACTCATTTGGAGTCGGAGTGACAGACGGGGAGAATATCTGCAGCTCTCATCCACCCTCAACTTTTCCGACTCGCACCCCAGAATGACTGAGTGAGCCGCTGAGATTTGGGGGGGGGGGTCTGCACTGCGTGGTGCTTTCCAGGAAGGTTTTGGTTCTCTTTGAGTAGATTTTTGTCGGCTTCGTTGATTTTTCATGGGCAATTTGTTAGCTTGTACTCACGAGGCTGAGTGCTGCCGAGTTAGCTGGTGAAGAAGTGAGCAGAAGAATCTCTTCAAATGACTCAATAAATTGATGAATTTTGTCGGGGGGGGGTGTTAAATCTACAGCATTTACTGAATGAGGAGCCAAATGTTTCCTCCTGTGTGTTGGAAAACAGGTCACACTGGCTAATTATGCACCTGCCAATGTGACTCCTAGAGAACTTCCTGTTCCTGGGTGTTTTAATAAGTTCTGCGCTCTGTCAGGTTGGACGGTATCGATACTGAAGTGTGATGTTCACAGGGCGCTCGAGTTTTCAGAGCTTTTTGGAACAGATTGTCCTGAATTACAACCTTTATTGACAGGAGGTGCAAGCGGGTTTCCGGTTACGTCTCACAGGCAATGAATTAACTCCAAAGTACAGAGCAGCTTCTCCACCGGCAGCAGAGAAAGACTCGGGATAAAGCCCTCATCATTATATGAAACACGGGTCCTGCCAGCGTTTGGGGCCGAGAGAACTGAAAGCCAATTTAATCCGAGGCCGGTTAAGTGGGAGCAGCAAGAAATCGGGGCCGTGTGATTTAACAGTCTTTGTTCTGCGGTCTCTGCTCCCCTGCCCAGTGGACATGAATGAAATGAAGGAGTGGAAACAAGGCAGAGTCCAGCCCTCCCAGCTAGAACAAGTCATGTGTCAGCAGTCTCGTTGTATCTCCCCAATTACCAACCCTGAGAGCACAAAGGGGGGTGGGGGGTGGGGGGGACGACACCGCACACATACAGACAAACAGCCTCTCCAGCCGGGATCCAGCTGAGATGGTGAAGTCGGAAACAACACGGCGCAATTATCAAAGTTCCTCTTGTACAGTTGTGCCACTCCACTAATAAGCTTTTATTCCTTGTGTTTGGGATCTTTCATGCTCTGATAACATTATCGTGTCGGTTAAAGCTCGGCTGCAGCTGTCTGTGCTGCTCCTCCACAGCCTGATTAACTGCATTGACTTTAGGACGTCATATCACAGGAGAGACAACATGCAAGCTGCAACTGTGTTATGCTGAAGGATACAAGTATGCAGCAGGAGTTTTACATTAAACACCAGGCACAGCTCGCAGCTTCTCTCCCAGTCAGAAATTATTCTGGTGACTCTCGACTATCCTTCTAGTTTTTTTGCCTCTTTTTTTTGGGGCTCTTGAACGTGCTGCAGCAATGATCCCTCCTCCAGCTGTTGACAAGCTGTTTTTCTACCTGGACAGCTTGTAAGCTGTTCCCAGCATGACGCTTTGGAGTCTAACTTATGCAAGCTGTACTAATTACTTTCAGTCCATCACTCCAATATCTTCTATATATTGCTTGTTCTTTTTTTTCCTGGAGTTTATTCTCACAAACTTTGGGCCAAAGGTAGGGCAGACCCTCGAAAGTCACTTGTCCATCACAGGCCCTTCTTATCCAGCCCCCGTGTGAATAAAAGCACCCGTATTCCTTTTTTACAATCTGAATATCAAACAAGTCATTTATAAGTCCTCCAAATCCACCTTTTCCTGCATGTAAACTGATGGAAAAGCTAATATGTGCCATCCTGGAAGCAGAGCAGGGCTTTTGGGATTATTTGATATCATCAATAGGAAGATGCACAGTGGGATATCAACGCGTCTCTCAAGACGCTGAAGATCGGCTTCGAGCGAGACTCGCTTTGCTGTCCTGACCTCGTTTTGCATGTTGTCCCTGGTTCTGCGCTGTATATTTTCTCTTCGAGCTTTGAGCCTCTGAGAAGTTGTTTTCCTTTGCATCTCACAGCTCCTCGCCATTTTCTGATTAATTTTTGCTGAGCCACTGGGAGCTCTGTATTTCTCCTGCTTTTCATACCAACAGTGGCATCCACAGCGGCCCAGCGCTACTTTTTTTTGCACGTCACTTTTTCTCTCCGTTTTTGTCAGAGGTTTGAAGCAATATTTCACTCTGCTGGAACATTTTGACTCTGCAGAACGCCTTCCTCTCCGCGGTTGGAGGACTGAGGCCTCCCCTAAGCAGCAGTGGAGGGAATCGCAGCCATCCTGCCGCCTTGTAAGGCAAAAATTTAATCAGTTGACATTTTTCTCGGATGCCTTTAGCAATTCCAAAGACTAGTGGGTCCTGTGAAAAGATATATAGAGCGATGCCACACAGATGGAGCCGACTGGACGTTGATACAGTCTATATCAGTCGCCCTGCAGATAGTGACTCACTTTTCTTGTCTTAGACAACATTCTCCCAGGAGGTTTGTTGTTACAGATATTCGAACAGACCGCTGGCAGACTCTCCGATAGAAGATCAGATGCCAAATCGCATCACTGATGTAGCCGAGGGTCACACCGGAGTTGAAGGAAAAGTGTGCTCCTCTAAGCCTCGAGCTGACTAATCTGGTGCGATCCTTGGAAGCCTTCCTGCTCCGAGTTTGAATTGTGTGAGGTGTAATAGAGAGATAACTCCCATTGATTTCTGAGTCATTCGGCATGTATATCACTGGCCGAGGAGAAACAACGATGTTGAATGCCAAAAGTTCAATATATACAAAGCACACAAAGGTAGGTTTTCATCACCCCCTCACGGTCTGTTGACCTTTGTACCTAGTTCACCATTGTGAGGAGCTGCTGTCAGATATCTGTGTTTCACATTAGGGGGAATGTGTGTCTGGGTCGGAGTGTCCTCCGCAGCCTCCATCCTGCCCATTGTTGACAGTGCTGCTGCAGGGAAAATGTCAGACTTTGCAGCAGCAAAATGGGCAAAGTGTGGAGTGAACTAAATGTCACACCTGATTCAGAAGTAATTGTGAAAATGTTCGAGAGGATCCTCTGGTTTGTTTAAGGTCTGTATCAGGGTGACTTTCCAGGAACAACATGACTCGGGGAGAGGGTCGGGGTTATGCCTACATGGAGCAGCCACAGCCTGGAGGCTCTTTGAAGTGTCGCTGATAAGCGTTACGCTACTGTGCCACCTGATAAACCAACATTTGCTGCATATGTCAGTGTCCTCACACTAGCCACTGTTTTCGAGAGCTGACACGTGAAACCAGTAGTAGTAGTCTTTACTTTGTTTCCATGAGATAACTGTCAGACTTCCCTTTCCTCCTGCAGAGCTTTAATGAGTCGAGAAGACGAGCATGGCGTCTGTATGTGGAGTTCTTTCCGTGATGCCTTTGAGGGAGAACCATGATGTTGGAGTTGGGGTTTTTGGAAATGCAAGAAATGAAAGCTACACTTTTCCCCCATGGTGCCTGCAGTATTGTCAGTTTTTAGTGATTCTGTCATTTATTCTGGAGGACAACGAGCCAGGATTAACCTTCAAACTTGTGGCTGCAAACCACTTCCAAGTCCCCGCGTTTACCTGCTCCATTTATGTAGAATTGACATAAATGTGGTCTGAAAGTAGATTCTTGAGAAATTGTGGGGAGCCAAAGGGAAAGAAGCTGGGATTTTTTTTGTTTGAATAGCTTCCATGGAACTTTTTTGCAGTTCTCAGCATGTGGGGGGAAAATAACAGAACCCAGAAGAGTATGTGCTGTTGGAGTTGTCGTGGATTGCTTTGGATTTGGAACGGGAGGCTTGAAAGGCTTGGTGTGAATGTAATCTGTAGATGTTCCATATCTTTAAGGCCTTTTGACAGAGAGCTCTTATTTAAAAAAGAAAAAAAAAAGGCTAAAAACTTTCATATCAGCTCGAAGTTCCAACCAACACATGAAGCTAATATTAGTTTGATTAACTTGTGAGTTACAGCTGTGATCTCAGACACACAAAATTGAGTCCCGCAAAGAAAAAGACGAAACGGGAAGCCCGATTTCTTTCCCGCTTTTGTCTAAAAATGAAGGGCTCATTGTTTCCAAACCTAATAAAACCTCAATTTACATTTGTATTGAGATGTTAGACAAAAGCGCGGCCTCTTTGGTTAGATTTTCTGAGGAGACATTTTCTCGCCATATTTGCAAAGACTTTATGAAACAAGTGAACTCGGAATAAAAGCGAATATCTTAAAACCTTTCGAGGGAAGAAAATGAGTCTTAGCAACAGTCAATTGTTGGCACATTTGTGTGCTGATTACAGCATCTTCGCTCCCACCATGTAATCACTGAAGGGGTGTTTCAGTCATTTGTACAGCTTTGAAAGCTTCCATGTTCCCCCTGACTCCCAAATTACAAAAAGCAGAGATAAGGAGAGCTGCTCACACTTGGTTCCAGAAATGTTCGCAGCAAAAAGCAATCAACAGTTTCTCCTTTGAGTCAGTAATGGGACAATAAAGTACACGAGTTTCAAACTGATCGGTGCGTCTCAGCCTCAATGCACCTTTGAGGCTCAAAATTCGACAAACGTATTTGTTGGACATGAACATTTTTGAAGTTTTGTTCACCTTATTTTCTTTAATTTACAAAGTTCTTGCTGGAGGGTAGTTTTTTTAAAAGGTGTCTCAGGGACTACTTGACTCGCCTCGATGTCAGTTTATGTAGTTTTCCAATACGTATCACGTCAAAGTGGGAGGAACATGTTAACCCAAAACTCGAGCGTCCATTTGCATTCTACACGCCACAGCAATTTAGTACACTTAGTTGATTGTAAACATGTTGCTCGAACTACCACGGTGTTAGTTTACATGTAGGTGTAGCTATTTAACCTTGTTGATGGACGCAATAAAAACATGCATTTGCCAGTTTCATCATATTTGCATCAGTCACTGTGATGTGTCGACGCTCCAGTGAAATCAGCAGCCTGCAGTCTGATATCATGTTTTAAGCGACCCCCCCCCAGAAATTGAGACAAATCTGGTGAAGCTGAGTGGGTACCTGGAAAAGTGCCATATGATATAATGGCGTCACCTGCATCAGCGCAGATGGGCTCAAATCCCCCCTGTCGGATCGCCTGCTCTGTCTGTTCCCTCTGGTGAACAAGACCCGATGATGCCTGAGCTTCGATCGTCTGACTCAGCGTCTTCTTTCATACTGACCTTTATTTATTGAACAGATGTTTTTTCTCAACTGCTTTCTTCGCCTCAAGCTTTTGTGACAATGAATTCCTCAGAAAAGTGCCGGTAAAAAAAGAAAAAGAAGCCACCCTGTTGCATGATGAAGTCAAGGGTCTGACAAGCTGTCACTGAACACCTGTTCCATGTTAAGAAACTCCTTTCATGTGACCCAAACAGGGTCATCTGATCCGCGTCAGTGTCGACCCTCCAATCATCACAAGGATGCTGGGACCACAAAGTGCTGCCATGGTGACGAGACTGATCAGGCACGATTACCACGGGAGAACTAATTAAAGCCCCGGGAGGGAAGCGGAGAACACCCACAGATGCCCAGACACAATGAAACACATGTTGTGACACATCAGGTCGAACGTACGCAATGCATGAATACACTCATGTTTCAAGACATGCAAATCAAGAACTGAGACCTGGTGACACAAACCTAATGAGATATGCAGATCCACGGAATTCGACTAACTCGCACGACTCGACTCGGTGTTTTGGGCGATTGTCATTCAGAGAGGAAGCACTTGCGAGCAACTCAGATTAAGAGTAACCTCTTGTGAGAGCTTTAGCGCCTCTGGTAATGCAAGTCTGCAAATTCCTCATAAATATGGAATTTATGTTCCTCTGTCAGAGATAGGACAATTCAATTACGTTTATACTCAATTTATATGTTTGCAAATACATGGAGCGAATCAAGTCTGGCAAGTAAGTGAAGTAATGTCTCGGAAGAAATGACGATGAAGTATGCTGAACATTTTCTCTCATAAATCTCAGTGGTTTATCATCACTGTTGATGCTTTATGGTTTAAAAGTAACTTTATAGCTCGTAATTTACATGCAAACAGCATTAAGGAATTGGAGCTGAAAAATGCGGGACTATTTGTTCAGTCGAAGAAGAAATCAAGGGAAAGGCAACAGAAGGAGACAGCAGTGGTTCCTCCTCTCCACCGGTGTCTTCTTTGGGTGCCCACAATCACGCAGTAGGTTGTAAACATATGGAATGATTAAAGGTTAGTTCATCAGCACCGCGTTGAATAAATGATGAAATGTTGCACAAGTGCAGACGACATGATAGGAAATTTACAAGTTAACAGGACTGCTTTTTCAAACAAGACTTCCTTCTGGAGCTGATGATGGAGGATTTACTTTGCTGGGAAAAAAAATGCTAATATTGCTTTGATTTTTAAAAAAAAAAAGGATAAGCACAGCTAGCTGAGCACAACACAGAGTTGGATCCCTGCACAAATTCAGCAGCTCTGATGATATTGTAAACAAGTTAAAAACTCAACCTTGAAGCAGACAGGATGTTCTCCAACCAGTCTCGAGTTTCACATTTTTATGTCATGAAATTGTTGTTTTTCATCAGTATTCAACGGACAGGCTGCCTCCCTGGTATTAAGTAGCCCCTGTCCCCTGAACAGTGTCATGTAATGTATTGTATTGTCATCCGTGTGCAGCGTGTCATCGTCCTGGACAGAAAAACGATGTCTGGAACCGATTTCCTGCATCTTCCCTGTGTGGTAAACGACAAGCCTATTTAAATATAGAGGCTGAGTGATGAGGTAATCGTTGCATATGACGTTTTCTAGCCCGGCTGTATGGTGGCGCCGTATAGAGGTTTTCCCCCCCACTGCTTATATGCACAAATTGTGTGGAAAGGTCAAGTGATTTGTTAAAGTTATCAGAAAGGAAAAAACAAACATATTTCTGGCGGCTACATGTGACTGACAGGAGCACGCAGCGAGATTCTCCACAGTCAGTAAGACGAGCCCGAGTGTGTCGGCGGCTTGGCAGTGCCCGATCCATTTTCTGGTATCTCCTCGGTGCCAGTTGTTTCCCATAGGAGAACGCGATAAAACCTGCTTCCTATAGCGCTGCCGTGCCTTTCTTCTCCCCTGCTCTCAGGCGTCCCGTAGTGTTTACGTTTTTTCCTCTCAATGAGAGTTCGAACTGCAGGGGTGCACATTTGTGGGGGAGTTTAAACAGTCTGCTTAACGCTGAAAGATGATTTGGGTTTATTGTGTTTTATCTCGAGCCGGATTACGATTGGCCGTTTCGCCCAAGGTGAGAAGTAAGCGCAATGTCACAAATAACCGAATCGACTGCTGCAATACAACAGGCCTTATTTTAGAAGACTCGAAAGCTGGAAGCAGCTATTATCGATGTATAAATGATGACAGAAGGGATAAACCTGCTGAGAATTAGCACTTCAACCTGCAGTTCCCTTCCGCTCTCCTCTTTGTACTTTCTTTGCAAACAGGCAGCTGTTTTTTTTTCCCTTGGAAAAGCCTGAAAGAGTGAAGATCCTATCACCAAACACTCGATGGTGTGGAATGCCTGTGCACCGCAGATATGAATCGTAATGGAGTGAAATACAGTTTCACCGCGGTTACTTTTCAAAGTGTCCGGTGAATCTGGACGTGATGTGGTTCTTGAAGGGTCTCGACGACGCAGCCGTGTGCTAATCGTGGCTCCTTCAGGTGCAGCGATCTGGTCGACCAAATGGAAGTCCTCATTTCAGATGCTGAGCGTCATCGCTGACTGAAGGTCTTTATCTTGGCAATGATGGGCAACCAATTGTTTTCAGACAAAATGTCTGTAAACACACAGATTGTTGACGGGTTCCTTTCATCTACAGGAGTGTTCTTGCTTTTGATGACGCTCTTGAATGACTCGTGTCTGACATCATGAAAGACTGACATTTGATGACTTTGATTTCGATCAGAATCAAAGTGGATCGCAGCTGTAACTTGGGTGTCACTGCTACTTTTCGTTCTCTTTCTCGCCTCCCTCCGTCCCTTCGCGTTTGCGCTCATCACTCTCCGCCCTTGCGTTGCGCTGCCACGTCTGGTCCTTTTTAAGATTCCTCGCAGGCGCCCGGCAGGCGTCAGGAAAGCGGCGAGTCACTAAACGAAGAGACATATTGTTAATTTCCTTCCTCTGGGTGAAGACGGGGCAGGGTTGGAGTCCAATTCAGTCGGGAGACGGAGCAAAATACCGTCACTTATATTAGCTTCCTGACCGTGTTGTTCTCCATCTTTCTGTCACCTTATCACTCGCTGCTTCCAGAGGAAAGAGAGTTAAAAAAAAAAACCATCCATGCAGCCGCATTTTTCAGCTCCGTCTTCTGCACTCTGTCTTGCCCATCTCAGTCATCCTGTCCTTTGCCCTCCTCTTTTCTTTTTTTTGGCAAGTTTGAGAAGGCTGCAGTGTCTGACAGTGTGGCTGAGAAGCTCACTTCAAGTGGGACCAAACACTTGAGGTGACTGTTCACTTATGGAAAATCAAAGCTGTTGAGGCATCCTGTCGTAATACTTTTACTGACGCTGTTTCTGTCATCAAACAAGCTGATATTTTACACAAATTGGTAAAAGAAAATGTTTCATTTTCAAGATCCGATATAAAGACTGTGTTGTATTGTGAATTCATAATAGATTTCTAAGGTTTTCTACAACGTATTTTCCGGAATCGAGGTTGTAAGAAATTAAGCCCCCGCTCGTAATTAAAATCAGTCTCCAGTGTTTAGGCAGTTGAGGTCATTTGCAGGAAATCCACTCACTTGTACCTTACATTATGTTAATGTTACCACATTAACTCAAATCATATGCAAACTAATGCAGAACACTGCCGTTGGTGGCTGTACTGTTTTCATTGGAGAGCACTTCTGGCGATGATTCTGCACCTCGAAGTGGACGCAGATCCTGAATCTTTTGGCTTGCTTGTGTGTGCGTGCGTGCGTGTGTGTGTGTGAGTGTGTTTATCTGGTTCCTCATTACCATAATAAACACCTGCTCTACTCTGTGTTTTGGTCACAGTGTCTCCAAGCACGCGGGCTGAACAATCTCTGCTTTAAGATCTCCATAAGTCTCCTTGTATCACTTGAAGTGACTTCGAGGCTGATGGGGGTGGGGGGTGGGGGGGCAGGAAGTCATCCAAGACCCGCATCATGCTGGAGAACTGACTCACTGATACTCATCCCAAGATTGGCTGTTGAAGTAAATCTCTTCTCACTGACAGTTATAATGAAACAAATGACCTCATTTTACTTTATCTTTACAGTAATTAAACAGGAATCTGTTTGTAGTGACACACTTTTGTCATAATTCTCACCTATTTCAACAAACACACTGGCTGTCAAAACTATATAATTCTTATCTGAAAGGAATCAAAAAGCCGCTGTATCTGTTCCTTTAACTAAACTAGCATCTTCCTTTGACTAGCTGGTTCACTGATTTTATCGTGTTTTGGTCATTGGACTGACCCAAACAATGCAGACAGGAAATGTGTCACAGTGACGCCATATGAACACATTAGCCAAACAGAAATCAAATCGATTGGAAACCCTTCAGAGGACAACAGACAGTGATTGTGTCCTATATTCTCCATGTTCAGTGAAATATAAAACAAATTTGGTTCATCACACCAAGGCCCCCAGACAATTCGTAGCTATCAAACATGAAGCATAAACAGTTGAGACTTTCGCCAGCTCTCGACGGCTGCACTCGCACATGGGGGACGGACGTTTGTCATTTGCCTCTTCCTGAAACTTTCCATTTGCATGTGTGGATCATTGAAGTTGGGTTTAGTCACAGCTTCACAAACGTTTGTCAGAGAATCGAGCCTGGGGACAAAGTCTTTTTCAGATAACTGGGGTTGACATGAGAAACGTCACGATAGCCCGGCAGCCGGTCCACTGAAATCACTTCACAGCCCAGCTGTGTTCCTCTGGGGGGGGTCAGGCTGAATGGATGAAGTCTGATATGAAAGGCCAAACGCTCGTACTCAGAGACTACAAAGGCTCCTTTTTCTGTTTCATGCTGAATGCTTTTGTATTCATTTAAAGCTTTTTTTTTTGAAAACAGGACACAACCTCAGGAGCAGATTGACTATAACAAACGTCATTTTCAAGCTGACCAAATAAACACAATACTTGTTTTTCCTATCACAGTAATTTGAGCTACAACTGAGGCTTTACTTCGACCTCGTATATTTACAACTGTGATTCGATGTCGACTTGATATTTTTGCCTTTGGTTTATTTTTATCCTAGTGGACGATCTAAATCTCCCCACTTCCTGTTTCGACGAGGACTCCGTGCTCATCAATGTTGCATGTTCTGTGTGCAATTGTCAGGCAACAATAAATGAGTGAGAATGTGAAAAGAAGCATGCTTTTTAATCCTCCAGTGTCCAACGCTGAGAAAGCCTGACCTCACATCTGATGGTCTCTCTCTCTGTGACATCACTGTGTCCCCCACAGATGTCAATAAAGCTGCGGCCCATTCTTTTTTCCCGGTGTGGGCCAGACAGGTCGGGGGTGGAGTGCTCGCTGTCAGGGATATTTCACATTGTGTCTAGTTAGTCGTGTCAGTGACGACTAATTCCACTCTCCCCGTTTTTGTCCTCCTTCCATTCTATCTTTCCCTCTCAGCCCCGACCTGCCGGCGGCACCGTTGAATGAGACAATCTTCTATTTCAGCCGCGGAGATTAAATCAGACCTCAGCTTTTCCACAAACACCCCGTCTACAACTCAGCATCTCTTTCGGGGCGAGGAGACGAGGAAACACCATCAAGATGTGTGTGTGTGGGAGAGGTAGTCTAATCCCTCATTGGCCTTCCTGCTGGCTCTGTTTCAGCAGCTCCCAGATTAACTGCAGCACCCTGACCTTTCAAACATCCCTCACTGGGCCCTGAGAGGCTCACGGGGGCATTGCTTGGTTCGATAGCTCTTTTTTTTTTTTTCTCAGTGTGGCGCCACGGGGCGATGAGTTAGTCGGTCTAAATCATCCCACTTTCTATAACAAGCAAAATTTCCCTTCGACCTCTTGCTCTGCCAGTGTTCAAACTCATCCGGACGAACGCTGTTATAGTGCGAGGCCAAAGCTGCTGTTTGGCTGCGCCGGGGGAGTCTGGAACTAAAACAAAGGGAAAAAAAAACAATTAAATGCAAGAGGGAAAAAAACAGTGTTAATTTTAAATGGAATTATACATCCATTGTGTAGCTAAAAGGATTTGCACCTTCGAGTCTAATGTACTTATTGTCAGAGTTTGCTGTCTGTGCTGTAATTTAGTTTAAATTTCAGTGACAAATAGCACAGATTAATCCTCCTATTGTGAAGCGATTTATTTCTGCTCTCTAAAAACTTATCGACCCCTCATGTGGCCGTGTTGTAAGCCACACGTTTACACCTTATTTTTTGACATAGTACATTCGGGGGAAAAAAACAACAATTCACATATTTCAAGCTGAAGTAATCACATAAAAAAATCTAGAAGCACTCAGAGAGGGCAAACCTTCGCCAATATGCCTGTTATCATTTCCCGACTCAGCCTCTTGCACACGGCAGGTTGCTGCCAAAAGTGAGTCATGTGACTTCGCACTGCTCCTTCTCCGTCCTCTAAACTCCACCTGAAGCTGTTCATACCTATTTGGGTTATTTCACAAACAGACAAATAAATCAACAAACGCTTGCGATGACATAACCTCCTTGGCAGCGGTCATGACTCATTCATATAGATCATAAGTGATTTTCTATCTCTTTATTTTGAAGGGTTTTTTCTCGTGTTTGTCCATGAGAGCGTGTGTCCCACGACATTTGGCTTTGCTGCTATGCTTTGGCAGATTATGATTGGGGCTTCAAAAGGTTGGGAACACAGGGACAAAATCAATATACTGCACATATGAAGCATCTAATATTAAACGTGTGTGTGTGTGTGTGTGTGTGTGTGTGTGTGTGTGTGTGTGTGTGTGTGTGTGTGTGTGTGTGTGTGTGT
>JAUESE010065704.1:0-10628 GCA_032274725.1 Malacoctenus triangulatus
GTGTGTGTGTGTGTGTGTGTGTGTCGCTCCATGGCGAGTCCCTCCTGCTCTCTGCTCCTCCATCCTTTCTCTGTCCTTAAAGAGACAGGAATAGAAACGCAGCGCTCGACGTGCACGTGCATTTTGCAGGTGTTTCATACAGAACTTCTTTCTCTCCCTCTTTTTCTTCAGCATCCTAAAGACCATGGAGTTCGGCTCATCTGACTCCGTGCAGGTAAAGAATGAAAAAGGGATTCACTCATTCACTGAGTCTTAAAATCTGATATGATAAAACTGGAGCAAGAAGTCTAAAAAAATAAGAACAAGAAGATGCATTTTGCCAGTTATATCCATTACAAATGATATATAGTTCTAAAGCATTCAGCTGCACTGGTGAAATTCAAATTGGGAGTCTCTTCAAACAGAAAATAAGTCTTTTGTTAAAGACTCTAGGAGTCACTATAAAGAGCCTGAAGCTCCCAGATCCATCGTTACAGATCGGAGATTTCCGATCTCGCCCGAGCTTTGCAGGCCGTCTCGTGTTAATCTGCGGTTCACCTCTCCCGTCCGTCAGGACTCGTCCAAGCCTCTGGAGGTGCTGCTGCTGGAGAAAAACCGAAGTCTTCAGTCGGAAAGCGCCGCTCTGCGCATCGCCAATACCGAGCTGAGCGGTAAGTCTGCTAAAATGCACCGTCATTGTAGGAACAAGTTCATCCCGACCGGGCGGACCGCCGTCATAAAAACTTTCACCGACAGTAATAAAGGAAGGCCGAGACCGTCAGGCTCGGCTGGCTTTGTGAGAGTTTAGCTGCAGGTAAGGCTGAGCAGGAGCGATGTCGAGGTTGCATCAGCAGAGCACACGCGCCGAAGAGAGCATAGCGAAACTTTTTCTCTGAGAATACTTAACGATTGGGGATCGGGGTCCTCATCCATGGCTACATCATTTTTTTTCGAAACATCAAACTCTTTAATCAGGGTACCAAAATGTGGCTTTAGTCCCAACGCTGGGTGAAAGAGGAAAGAAGCCATGTTTGGTGTTTGTGAATACCCCAGCGGGAGGTCAACCTGAACAGTAGGAAGACTGCGTTCCACCAAAATGAGGACAGCAGCCTGTGCCCCCTACACGAGGCTTCTTGCCCTCTGCAACAGTGTTTATGGGTTTGAAATGTCATGGCTTTAGGCTTGAATTGTTGAATAGCTTTGAATTGATTAACATTCACAGTAAGGGAAGCTTACTGTCTTATTCAATCATGTTAAGTCTCAATGGTTATGCATTAGAATATTTCTCCCAGCGCTTCTCATCAAGATGGTTTCTGGTTGTTACAAGACCGAGAAAATACAGTCCATGTCTCGGTTTTCTCTGGTGACTGTAAAAATTTAATCAGTGTTACTACTTAGGGGAAAAAAAAGCCAAATAGTGTCTTTGCTCGGAGTGAGCATAGCTCTGCGGTCTTTGTTTTGGTGACTTGAATCTGTTTTCTGTTGTGCCAAATAAAAGTGTTTGTTTTCTTTTGTTTTTTTAAAAAAAAAAAGAGTTTTAAAGCTCAAATTTCACCTGGATGTGTGTTGTGTGGATTAAAGACTACGATACTGCTTGAACAATGGGATAACTCAGTGTGTCAGAACGTCCTGCAGCAGCGTGGAGGAGGACTCGGCACGGCTATCTGAGGACATCGTCCAGCCACTTCCTCTTTGCCTGCGAAAAAAGCGAGTGAGAGAGAAAGAGAGAAAGAGAGACTGAGCCTTAGGCCAAGCTAATCTGGCTAAATGGCACAGTGTCAATTGTTTTGTTTGTCCTTTTTTTCTTCCAGGCTGTGGCTTACAAGAAAGGTTGAAATCACAAATGCATGGGCACTTTGTCTGGGGGGGGTTGGCAAAAAAGGAAAACAAAGTTCACTAATTTGGAAAAGACTTGATTAAAATAACCTTCAGCTTTTGTTATTTTGCTCTTTTTTTTTTTTTTGTTCCTCTCTCGTTTTGGAACCCCTTTTTTGTTGACTCCCCCCATAATGCATTGTGTGTTTGACCTTTCTTGTAGGGTCAGCCGGGCGAAAAGGGACAGAAGAGTCCTCACCGAAGGAGGAGACCATGCCCAGCGACCCCTCTTCCTCGCCCCCTCCTCCCCCTCCCTCTCTGCCTTCCTCCTCTCAGCTCCCCCTGTCTCGCACTCACACGGACCCCCTCAACACTGCCACCACCACCACCACCACCAGCAGCAGCAGCGAAACACACCCTTTCACTCCTACGGGCATTGGCCAGGACTTCTACTCCCCTGTGTTCCCTCTGGTGGGTGGTAAGATGGCTTTGAACTCCCTGATTCAGCGGCAGCTGCTCCAGACCTTTTACTCGAAAGCCTTGCAGGAGTCGTCTGGAATCCCCAGCGGGGCTCTACTGTTCACCCCTTTCACCCCAGCCCTCAGCTCCATCCCTACCTCCACCCCAGGCTCAGGGTCTGCTGCCATCCCTCTGGCAGCCAGCAGCCCCCAGCCCCCTCCAGCCAGCCCAGACATGGCTCCCGTCAATGGGAGCAGCACAGCTGGCAGCGCCCCGTCCCCCTCGCCCAGTCACTCCGACGCCACCACAGGAAGCATTTTGGACGGGGAGGACATGGACACGGCAGAGATTGCACGGCAGGTGAAGGAGCAGCTGATCAAGCACAACATCGGGCAGCGCGTGTTCGGCCACTACGTGCTGGGACTGTCCCAGGGCTCCGTCAGCGAGATCCTGGCCAGACCGAAGCCGTGGAACAAGCTGACCATCCGGGGGAAGGAGCCCTTCCACAAGATGAGGCAGTTCCTCGCCGATGAGCAGAACATCCTCGCACTGCGCAGCATCCAGGGACGGCAGAGAGGTCAGTTTGTGTTTCTCTAATGCGTCTGTGCGTGGGGGAGTGTGTGCGTGTGTGTGTGTCTTGCATGTGTGTGTGTGTACAGCCCTGCACAGAGCCATTGATTAGCTTGTCAATATGGACTAGCTTTTTATTTTTCTTTCTCTTTCCTAACTCCCGTTCTGTGCCACACCTGTGTGTTTTGAATGAGTTCCCAGTCACGCACTGATCCCAAGAGCCTCTCCCAGCTATTGTGGTCAATACAGAAACCTTTCACACATCGATAGTATTGATCGGCGGGAACTAGGAGGAAGCCAGGGGTACTGTTAACTACGGTGAGATTCGATTAGCCCGGGCCTGCTTTTCTTAACGCATCAGGACATTTGTGATTGAAGGTGGTCTCGGTGGTATGAGAAACAACAAATTTTCCCAAAGAGTCACAGACGGTCTCTGTGGGGGGAAAAAAAAAAAGACGAAGGCAGCCGACAGTGTTTGAAACGTATTGAATAATGAATCCCTCACTCGTCTGTCTCAGTCGTGGTTTGAACATTTCTGTGAGAGGTAGACTTCTGATTTCTACCGGGGCCACAGATGTTTAAGATCAATGCATTTAGAGTACTATATAATGTGCATTGGATGGAACAGACACTCCCTTATATTTGCAGTGGATGGCGAGGCACCAAAGAGTCTAGCTGTAAAAGCAAAGAATAAAAAAAACACACAAGTGCTGTAACATAGTGTGTGGTATATTGTTTTTAACAGAGGGCTCAGGCCAGCCCCAGCTTAGCCGAGTGTTTCAGGATGCTCCGAAGCGGAGAACCCTCTCCGATACAGCTTCACACACAGGTCTGTCCCCTTCACACACAGAGATTCTAGCACGTTCTGTCTGTGTGGCATGTTCGTGTCGGGGTGAACTGTATCTATGGTGTGTGTGCGTGCGTGTGTCGTGTTGCCGTTTTTATTAATTGTGGGAAGGCATACAGATATAAATGTGCCTTGAAGGTAACCGCACAGCTCCAGCGACTTGCGTCAAAGGGAACGCCAGCATGTGTATTTAGGGACTTTATTGGTAGTTGTTATCCTGTGGGGAGCGTTTACTGTACGAGCCCTGTAGCACGTGTGCATGTACGAGCTCCAAAGGGACCCGGGAAGATTGCGACGATTCCTCCAGTACGGCTGCTGCGAAGCTCAGTGGTGGGAATGTTGTTCTTTGTGCTGTGCTCTGGTGTAACTCTTTGGTATTGTTGCTTTCCATCGGCCCTGTTGGAAATTCCTGCTTATTAAACCGGCGAGCTCTCTCACCCCCCTCCTCTTCCCTCTCCCTCTCCTTCCAGGTAACATCACCGCTCGTGTCCGCACCCCAGAGGCAGGTTCAGACGAGGCCATCAAGTCTATTCTGGAGCAGGCCAAAAGAGAGCTGCAGGTGCAGAAAGCTGGTGAGTTGTTCTCTTTTTTTCATTTCTTTCCCTGCAATGGAGTAGAAATTCAAAAGATGTTACATCACGTCTACATCTCTCCTGATGGCCTGTTCTGCTCACTTTTCAGACTTGTCCCACGCTCAGCCGTCGTACACAGGACTGAAAGGAGGGGGTGGAGTTGGACTCGGAAGTGGATCGGGCAGCGGATCAGACGAAGCGATCCGCTCCATCCTCGAGCAAGCTCGGAGAGAGATGGAGGCCCAGCAGGCTGCACTGGAGCCCATCCTCAAAGCCTCATCTTCGTCTTCCTCCTCGGCGTCCCTGTCTCACAGGGACCTCCTGAGCTCTTCACTCACAGCCCCTCTCCCTCCGTACAACCCCCTGGCGCTCTCCCTCAAGAAGCCTCCAAGCTCCCTCCTGTCCTCGCCTTCGTCCCCGTCCCCGATCCTGGACTTCAGCTCGAGCGTGAAGAGAGAAGGCCGAGCCTCTTCAGGGATCGACATGTCTGCTGATGGAGCTCTGCGACTTGGCCGCGGCTCGGAGGGCTCGGGCCGCTCCGGAAGTACCGGGGGAGCGGGTTACTGGAGGGAGCAGTGGTGGAGCAACATGCATACAGACACCCGGAGAAGCTTGTCCATCCAGACAGGAGAGGAGAACCATAACCAAGAAGACTCCAAAGAGGTGGGTGGAGGAGGGGAAAGACAAGGACACACATGTTTTGCTGCACCACAAGCGATCATTTTTAAACACTTCCAGAGGTTATTAATAGATTATAAGGCTTTTTCTGAAGTTGATTTTAAATAGAGCTACTTTCGTGCCAATTAAATGGTTTTATTCGAATCGTTTTGGATCTCGTGGTCTAGTCTGCACTTTTCATAATTCCTACATTTATAGTTCGTGTCTAATTTGCACTTGCAATAAACTCACATCAAGTAATCCATTTTATTATCATGAGTTTTAGTTTCTCTCTCCACCTTTTTCCTTACATTATGATTTCCTTCACAAAAATTTTAAAGAAAGATCCGGCCTAAAGGAGAGAGTCCTACTGTTTTCCCTTCTCCTTGAACTCTCACAGTTCCTTCTTGCCCTCTTTGTCCGGCCTGTCCCGCCCTCACATCCTCTGGCCGACATTGATGCGTATCTGAGAGGTGTCTCGCTGTGTGTTTCAGGGAATTTTAAGTGACAGTCTGTCTCGACACAAACCGTGGAACAAGTTGAACCAGAGGAGCAGAGAGCCATACCTCCGCATGCAGCCGTGGCTTAACGGTGACCAGGGCCAAAACACACACACCCAGCAACCTCAGAACCAAGGTAAACACATCACACACACACACACCCGCACAATATGGACGGCTGCTGTATTCCTCTGGAAGCCTGATTAGCGTTAGTGGCGAGTTCTCTCTGTCAGTCTGTCACTCACACAATCCTCCTCCTTTTCCTCCTCCTCCTCCTCCTCCTCCTTGCTCCCTATCCCACCTACCACCACGCGCCCCCACCCTCCCCTCCCCTCCCCTCTCCTCCCACCACCCCCCCTCCTCCCACCATCCCCCCTTCCCCAGTGCTGTGGCAGTGTCAGCCAGCAAGCTGCTGGTTTGTCATGTCATAGACAAGTTAGTGTTGCAGCGCCAGATGGCAGCTCCGTGTGTGTGTGTGTGTGTATGTGTGCGTGTGTGTGTCTGTGTGTGTGTGTGTGTGTGTGTGTGTGTGTGTGTGTGTGTATGTGTGTGTGTCTTTTTTCTCTCTGGGGGTGTAAACAGCAGCTAATGTACACTGACAGCTCCTCATGACTGCTCTCTTCCAGCCTGCTGAGCTGCACAGCAGTACTACACAGACACAGACAGGGAGATGAAGGAATAGGAGGAGGAAGCCAAAAAAGCTTCAAACTGAAAACTTAAGCACCTTTTTCTGTTTGTTTAACAGGAGTTAAATTAGTTGATGTAGTTTGACTGAAGTCCCTCCCGAACGCAGCGGGAGAGAGGAAACGAATCTGTGTTTTTATGACATAGCAACACGCCACCGAGCGCCGCATGATCTTTCTCGCCCTGTCTGTTCTGCTCACGCAGAGGGTACTCCGAAGACTTCAGCGAGCTGCAGCCCGGCTCCCGAGTCCCCCCTCAGCTCAGCTGAAGAGTCTGTCAACGGCCTCTCCGGGGATCCGCTGGCTTCCCAGTCCTCCAGCCTCAAACCTACGTCTGAGGATCCTTCGGGTGGAGAGTCTCAGCCCGGCACCCCGCTGCCTGTGCCGGGGCACTCGGGTCTGAGCATCCAGGAGATGGTTGCCATGTCTCCCGAGCTCGATACTTATGCCATCACCAAGAAGGTTAAGGAGGTGCTAACTGATAATAACCTTGGTAAGAACCAGACTCCTGTGTTCACTCCAGTCCGTTGCGTTCCCTCCTGCCCGTGGATTTAATAATTCAGCTGCTGAATATGGTCTCTGAAATGACCGCCTGATTCTCTTTAACCAGGCCAGCGTCTGTTTGGGGAGACGATCCTGGGTCTGACTCAGGGTTCTGTCTCAGACCTGCTGGCCAGGCCCAAACCCTGGCACAAGCTGAGCCTGAAGGGTCGGGAGCCCTTTGTCCGCATGCAGCTCTGGCTCCAGGACCCTCACAGCGTGGAGAAACTCATGGACATGAAACGCCTGGAGAAGAAAGGTACATAACAAGCAGCTTGTGTAAATAGAGAAGCAAAAAAAAAATGAAATAACACACACTCCATACGCTGAATCCAGCTGTCAGAAACAATTAACAAAAAGACTCCCGATAAAGCCTTCATGTCATCTGCTTAAATATGCATTTATTTTCGTACGTTCACAAAAAAAAACACACACAACGAGCTGCCTTTGAATACCACATGCGCGTCTGCACACACAATATCCTTTGTGCAGGACAGCAGAGCATGTTGTGCAGATCACAGTCATCTTGGTGTGATGTCAGTACCAATCAGGACTGCAGACATCACATACTGTATTCGATGTGACAGCTCGGGGACTGCCGGGGGCCTGCTTACTCACAGTCATCAGCACTCCTCTTCATCATCGTCATCATCATAATAATAATCATCAGTGTCTATAAGCTCGTATTTTTATCATTTGCGAGTCCGTGGCCAGCTCCATCACTCCATCCTTCAGTATTCTCCCCCTTTTCCAAGATTTGTGGAAGACTGGGCCAATCAGGGAGGCCTCGCCCTCCACGCTGCCTCACAGTGACCCCTAACTGCTCACTTCAAGCTCTCTCCGCTCATTCTCTCTCTCTGTATCTCTGCCTCTCTCGCTCGCTCTGTGGCGATGGGCTATTTGAACCTGCCAGTGGGCTCGACCGTCCAGGATCAGTTCACCCCACCGATCTCACAAGCTATGCACAAGGGCGAAAAACAACGCTGACCTTACGCCTGTTTGTTTGGGGGGGTGTTGGACCAGTGGGGTTGCGCTGCATTCGACATCGTTTTAGATTATTGACCAAAAGTAATGCATCCAACGAGCTGTGGGCAACCGTGCTGGCCACCAGCGGAGCCCAGAGGAAAGACACGGACCCAGTCTGGAGTAACCACATTTGACCTCCCGCCCTGGTGGTGCTGCACGGCCGTGAGGCAGCGTACAACTTTCAGCGTGGACTAACCTTGCTCTGAGGGGTTTTCCCCCACACGGCTAATATATCCGCCGGCGTGTATTGGGGTTGGGAAAATGTCAACCTCATGCAAAGCTGCCATGAGCTGTTCATTTTCAGCCTGCCGCTGCCCCGAGTGAACGGTGCTGCTTGTTTTGCTGTAAAATGGAAGAGATGCACTCATTGTTGGGGGCAGAGAGAAGGACAAGAGCACCACCTAGTGGTTGTTACAGAGGCCGGTATGGCTTGTGCTGCAGACACATGAAAAGCGTACCTGCAGACCTCTCACTTTCTTATGTAGCACATGTTGGTCCTCAGCAGAGTGCCTGGAGATTGTTTGATTCCCATAAACGTGACTTTGCCGGTGTGCTGATTTTTTTTCCCCCCCTTTTTGTTTCTGTGTGTTTGCAGCTTACATGAAGAGGCGGCTGAGCTCGCTGAGTGATGGCCACTCCGTGGACGGAGCTCTGGCAGGCTCCGACTATGTGCAGGGCTCCCAGAGCCCCGGGCAGCAGCACCTGAAGAAGCCCCGCGTGGTGCTGGGCCCCGAGGAGAAGGAGGCCCTGAAAAAGGCTTACCAGCAGAAGCCGTACCCCTCCCCCAAAACCATTGAGGAGCTGGCCTCCCAGCTCAACCTGAAGACCAGTACGGTCATCAACTGGTTCCACAACTACAGGTCAGCATCTGCATGTATCCCAGTCCCAAACACTGTTTGGAAATGTTTCCTGTTTGGGACCTAAACATCTACAAAATCTTTATTATCTTGAACATTTAATAGTCTGGAGACTTTTACTCACCTTTTTCGTAGCATAAAAATAATTCACGATTCATTCAATTGCTCTTCCAGGTCCCGTATACGGCGAGAGCTCTTCATAGAGGAGATCCAGGCAGCTGGAGGGGTCATGCCTGGCAGTGAGGGGGGGTCTCCCTCCCTCCGTGGGTCCAAATCAGGAGAGGGGGACAGCTGCGACGGGACGGAATCGGAGGGCACGGCGGAGACCCGCCAGGGACTGGGCATGGGCCTGGAGGATCACAGAGGCGCATGCAAAGACCACGACATGGAGGCCGAGTCCGAGGCGGGGGGCTCCAACAGTTCCCCCTCCCAGTTAGACTGCGCCGGCCCGGGCTCCAGCTGCGGACAGGCCGGACTGGGGCTGTTCGGCCTCACGGAGGCGTCCTCCAGTAGCTCGGCCTCGAGTACTAACATCCCAGCCTCCGGCCCCGTCAGAAACCCCAGGGACAACAATCTGCGCAAGAAGAAAGCAGCCAATCTCAATAACATCATCCACAGGCTGGAGAAGGCTGCCAGCAAAGAGGATCCCTCAGAGTGGGAGTTCTAGCCCCCCCCTCCCCACCATCCCTCATCCCTCTCGTCTCATAACCTCACGACCTCTAACCTTGGACCCCTCCTGCTCTGTTCCAGTCGGAGAGTGGACACAGCCAAAGTCAAGCTCAGCAGCCATTTTTACTACATAGAATCTTTCCAAAAAGAGGAAAGAAACAAAGAGTGGTTGGCAAAACCCTTAAAAAGAAGATTTACTGAATACCTAGAAGAACAAAATAAGAGAACTTGAGTGTCTCTCCTGTTTTTTTAAACTGAGTTTTGTTTTTGTACTGAGAAAAAGCACTTAGCCGTCCTGCTGGCCTCCGGCCCTGCTGTACCTCCCCCTATCACCAGCCACTGGTGCACCAGACTGGTTAGTCCTGAGCTGGGGTCTGACCCACAGCTGGGGTTCGAACCTGGACTCAGTAAACACAGGCAAGGCCTGACACAGCAGCTGTCACAGTGATAGACACTGATAGATGATAGATAGAGACAGGAACTCTCTTACAAGAACTCTCACTTTCTTAAAGGAGATTTTTTCCGCTCTTCTTCTCACCTCCCAAGTGTCCACAAACCTCCCCTCACTCAGTGAGACGCCTCATTTTTCACACTGTAGAGTGACTGTTACAAACCCTTTGCCTTTTTCACTCACTGCGTGTGTGTGCGTGTGTGCGTGTTTGTACGTTAGGGGTTGTGTCAGTGTGCACCTATATGTGTGTGTGTGTGTGTGTTTGTATACACGCCCAAAAAGCGGTGTGTGTATGTGTGCTCTCTTCTCAATGGCAGCATGTTTTCTTTTTTATCTCACTCCTACACTTTTAAGAGGGTAGTGGAAGGCCTGCCGGCTGAGCTGCCATGGTTACAGATGTAAGAAAGACGAACTTTGACCTGTTGTGTCCCATATCCTGTCCTGCTGACAGCCATGTGATGGCCAGAAGGATCTGTAACTCCTCACCAACACACACACTCATCTGAAGAGGAAGGAAAGAAGGAAGGAACCCTCTCTTCGCCTCCTTTAACCCTTTGTTTCTTTAGGATGAAAGATGATCTCTTCGTTCTTGTTTTAATATTGCAATTTGGTTGCCAATAAGAGATTGCACAGTCTTTTGACTCTAAAGAGTACAAAATAGGGAATCTTAGGAAGCATTTTTAATTAGTACGAAAAAAAAATAAGAACAGAAAATAAGAGAGTAACGAGTTTTAAAAAGAAAACAAATTAGAATGGAATATTGTTGCGTTGTTGAAATACAATACAATGAATTCACGTAGTACTGTAGCTGTCTGACATGGTGATACTATACGTGTCTCTTGTTGTTTTAGGTTGTGCACATCACAGCTCGACCCAGCACTGGACCTGCTGGGCGTGTGTGTGTTTGTGTGAGTGAGCGTGTGTGTTGTGTGTGTGTGTGTGTGTGTGTGTGTCTGAACCACCGACAAATTTTTCTCTGTTCACAAACACACATCGTTTTATA
>JAUESE010065849.1:0-16807 GCA_032274725.1 Malacoctenus triangulatus
AACTTTCCCACACAGCCGAAGAAACACTTGTGTGACATGTTGTTGATAAGGATGCGTCGCGTTAACTGCTTGACAACATGTGCTTGACAACCACTTCAGGAAAGGTGCGCTGCCTCGCTTCTCATGAACGCGCAGTGTATAGAAGTTAACCAATGACTGAGCTCTGTATGTGTGACATCACTAATACACTGACGTGAAAAAAACTCTCTGAAACCTAACATTTTTACGACCACAGTAACGGCTTGGAGAGACTCCCTAAATATCTCAAACTTGAGTTCATTTGAAAAAAGGGGGCACTGAATTATCTTGTGCGAATACTCTTGCTAGGCATTTATGAGTAGTTCATGGTTACTTGGATGGAAAAAATCTTTGCCTTAAAGGAATACTACACCCAAACAATGATGTTCCTTGATTTTTTACTCACCCCCATGCTGTACAACACTCTGAAGCACTTTTTTGACATCTCAATTGCAGCTGGAGATCTTTGAGGTTTCTTGTTATCTGCCTACGTTCAAATAACGGAGGTCAATAGAGCCCGGTCCAAAAACGTCCATAAAAGTTGACAAAAACTTGTCAATATTCCTCCATACTGCTTGTCCAATGTAATCCGAGTGTCCTGAGTGGGTACCGTCCATAATTTACTCGAAACCAAATCATTTAGAATGTTTTTAGAGCCTAAACAGTTGTAAATAACTGCCGCCTGCAAGTTCACGACACTACCGGAAACCGCAGCAGACCGCACCAGCTGTGAGGGTGCGTTCCAGAGTCTGCTGTTCTGATAATGCAAGCATAGAAGGAGAACTTCCGTTGTTTCTGTTTACATTCTGCTGTGAGCCAGACTAACACCAGGTTAGCGTCTCTCAGAGTTGGAAAAAGCCGTTGATGAGTCATTTTCGCTGTGAAATTAGGAAGATGGTTCGAGTGTGTTCCTTATCAGCACAGCGGACTCTTGAACGGCCAATGTAGAGTCGGCCACAACATCTACCGGTACTCTGATGACCAAGTCAAATATCAGCACTTTAGATATGTGTACCACTGCTATTGCACAACTAAAAGCAGCTGGATTAAGTCTGTCTAATGTTACGAGGTTTGTCTCATCCATGGAAGAAGTCATTTTTGAAATCCACAGTCAGGCTAAGGATTTAGCTTTACAGTGCTTGTCTCCACAGGATAAGGAACAGAGAAACAAAATGGAACAGTCCTTCCAAGCATTTGAAAATCCATTCACACCTTTAAATTCAGAAGCAAAACTAAATAAACATTTGCGAGAAAAATGGGTGCTTTCTGAGCCTGTTCAAAAAGTGCTTGGCACAAGATTTGACAGTAGAAGAAACAAAACTACTGGGACGTATGACCAAGTCATTGTAACTGATACATTTGCATATATTCCCATTTTGGAAACACTGAAGAGTATTTTACAAGAAGGTGATACTGCACCAATGTTCAAGCCCAGGTATATTCCCAGGGAAGGTGTGTATGCAGACTTGAGAGATGCCATTTGTTTTAAAGAAAGTCCCCTATTCTCAATAGAAAATGATGCCTTGCAGATTCAACTGTTTAATGACGATTTTGAAAATGCAAATGTCTTTGGACCCAAAAAGGGCTTGCATAAATTAGGCACTATATATTTCACGTGAAGAAATTTCCCCCCAATTTTTAATTCATCTTTAAACAATCAGTTTAATTTGATACTTGAACCACTTGTTTGTGATCTGAAAGTGCTTTAAACAGAGGGACTTCAAATTCCAAATTTTGAACACCAGATTCATGGTACTTTGGTTCAGGTTACTGGGGACAATCTTGGTTTGCATGGCCTGTTTGGCTTTGTGGAATCATTTGGGGCTCGGTGTTGCTGTCGTTTCTGTCTCCTTGAAAAACACAGTTTTCAAACTGTATTCTGTGAAGATTATCCGGAAGTTGTCTTAAGAACTATCAATTCACATGCACAACACTGTCGGACTGTACAAACAGACCCAAGGCTGCCTCATGTATATGGTGTGAAGCGCATTTTTTTTTTGAATTCACTTCAATATTTCAACACAGCCAACAACTTCTCTGTAGATATTATGCATGATATTTTAGAGGGGGTAGGTCAGTTTGAGGTGAAACTGATCCTGAAGTACATTCAAGGTAACTTTCTAAGTGCTGAACAAGTGGCTGGTAGAATACATGCATATGATTATGGTTTCAGGCAGCAGCGAAACCGTCCACCTCTGCCAACAGATAAATTAGGAGATTGTAGTAACGACTTGGGGTCAAATTGTTAATATTGATCATATTGTTAATATTGTATTTTCTCCAGTCCTATCAGAGGGCATGACCGTATACCTCAAACATTTAATCATCAATCATCATCAGTTGTTCAGGCAAATATTTCCTGAAATAAATCTCTTGCCAAAGCATCATTTCATGATACAGTACCCTCATAGCATAAGGAAAATCGGTCCCATTTTACACACATGGTGCATATAAGAGCCAAAGGTTGTGGTTGTAGCACTCCTTGTCCCCATTAGGGGGAGCTGTATTTTACCTGGGAAGGTGACGTCTATAAAGGGGAAGACGTCAGTGATGTCACTAGGTGTTTGGTCCGGAAGGGCAAAGAGTTTTTGACCGCCGTGGCACGATGTTTGTTAGACTGCAAATGTTTGATTGTAAACTCTGTGCAAAGGACGAGAAATAAACGACACGAAAACCTGCAACTAAAGGACACGAGTGGACAATCAATACTAGTCGAGCATCGGCGATCAGGCGCGTCAACTTCATTCCGGGTCATCCCTCAGTAGCTCAGCAGTAGGCTTAGCTCCTTTAGTATTAGTCAAAAACTCTGCCAGCAAAAGGTTCGCGAAACACTTCGGCACGCTTGGAACGGAACGGAGTGGAGATCGAGGACGAGGATAGCCGCTGGGACGAATTGGAGAACACCCGCATCTGTGGATGTAAGCGTGAATAATTGGATCACCCGTCCACCGGATCGCTGGTTCTTCAGCATCGCAGAATGACAGCACGGTGCCCAACGAAAGAAGTTACCGTAGTTGTAGCGCTACACTTTATGGCCTTTTAAATATGTGCACACAAAACTAGGCATAAATCCAATGCACTGGTCGCCGACGCGGAAAAGCGATAAACTTCGCGTTGGTTGATTTTGGCTGCAAGATTACTGGCGACACTGTTAATTCAGTATGGAGATGCGCGACGCGGTGTCGGACACGAGCGCAATCGGGACTAATGCGCAAACAGACTACGTAACGGGTGGCGTGCAGGACGGTGATGAATCACAAACTCAAAAGCGCGTGGTTAAGCTTACTGCAAAGGCGCTTGCCAATGAACTCGACAGACTGCAATCTAGCAGAAATGCTAAATTAAAGAAAGCAACCAATATAAGGCAAACAATTAAAGGTTTAATGTTGAAACATGAAAAAATGCAGGTGCAAGGTGCTCTTGAACAATTGATGGAAGTGTGTGATGACGTGAAAAATGTGCAAAATTGTTTGTTGGATTTGCTGCCTTGTGTTGAAAGGGGAAAACAGGATATATGGTTTAAAGCAAAAATGTTGTCTGTTGATGAGTGCATTGCAAACACAAAATGTTGGGTGACATGTGATGAAGGCAATGCTAAGGAAAGGGATATTGTAGACAACATTAACCCAGAGGACAGCATTTCCAATACCAGTAAACATTCAAGCCATAGAAGTCATAAAAGTGGCAGGTCAAGCACTACATCATCTGCAGTCAGAAAGGCTGAAGCAGAAAAAGCAGCACTTGTTGCTCGTGCTGCAGCTTTAGCAGCAAGACACGATTTGGAAGAGCAGGAACTGCAGCTGAGGAGGAAAAGAGAGCAGCTCGACTTGGAAGCTGAAATAGCTGCATCCACAGCAAAGTTGGCTGTATTGCAGGCTTCAGATTGGGAAAGGTTCTTCTCATGGCACCGTCGATGGAATGAATTCCTACTTGGAGAAGGAGAAAAGGAAAGCAGAATCCATCAAGAGGTTAAATCCTATGGCACATGAATACCATCCTGAAACCTGGAAAACAGCACAACTAAGGGATTCAGCAATCTTGCCATTATCATCCCACTACGACCAAAAGGACGTGCGACCTAAGGAAACAAAACAATGAGTCAAAGCAGCATCAAGAAAGGAGGACAACTACAATACATCACACCACCAAAATGTATTGGGAACATCACTTCATTTTCAACATCAGTCACCAACCACCAATCCTACAAACCTTCAACAATTCAGTCCAAATCAGTCTGGACACATACAATTATGCACAGGCAAAATGAAATAACAGCAGCTTTGGTGCAACAGCAGCATCTAATCACACTGCCACCACGAGATATACCAACATTTGACGGGGATCCTCTCCAATACAAAGCATTCATAAACGCCTTTGAGCAAGGAGTGGAGGAAAAGGCAGGAAAATCAGACTGTCTTTACTATTTGGAGCAGTTCACCAGAGGGCAACCACGTGAATTGGTCCGTAGCTGCCAACACATGGCTCCAGAGCGTGGCTACATAACTGCAAAGGATCTTCTGCAAAAGCATTTTGGAAACCAGTACAAAATTGCACGTGCCTACATGAAGAAGGCTCTGGCTTGGCCAACAAATAGATCTGAGGATGTGAAAGAGCTTCAAGCCTACGCGTTATTTTTGAGAGGATGCTGCAACGTTATGGAGGAGCTCCAGTACATGCAGGAATTGGATATGCCAGTAAACATGAGAGCGATAATAAAGTTGCCATTCAAATTGAGGGAGCAATGGAGGACCATAGGTCACGACATAATGGAGACAAGTCATCTGCCACCTTGCTTCATAGACCTGGTCACGTTTATTGAGCGCCGTGTCAGCAGTCTTTGTGATCCTTTGTTCGGTGAACTACATGAACCATCTGGTGTTGCTCGTATGAGTTTCAATCACAACCCAAAACCAGAATAAAAGGAAACGTTGTCGCTACTACAGCAACATCTATGGAAACATCTGAAAGAGTCAAAGACACACTCTCAGACACAGAGAAGGCTGGCTGTCTCTGCTGTGGTCGCAGACACTCTTTGGAAGAGTGCAAGCAGTTCAAAGGAAAGAAACACAAGGAAAAGGTTCAGTTCCTGAGAAGCAAGGGAGCTTGTTTTGCATGTCTTTGTGCAGGACACCTGAGTCGTGAGTGTGTCAAGCGTTTGGTCTGCAAAATCTGTGGCCAGGCTCATCCCACTGTGCTTCACATTAAAAGACAACCTGGTCCTGAACCCCAGGGAACATGTAACCAGCCAGCTTCACCCAAGACATGTGGGCATACAGGGGCCGGTCAGGAGCGTCGTGTGTTATCTATTCTTCCTGTTAAAGTTAGAAGCACAAAGGAAAATCATGTCATTAAAACATACGCCTTTTTGGACCCAGGAAGTTCTGCTACATTTTGTTCGGAACATCTAATGCAGCAGTTGAAAGTTACTGGGAGGAAAACCAACTTCCTTTTGAGCACGATGGGACAAAAAAACGTTGTTCCGGCTTATTCGATAACTGGTTTGGAGGTCTCTGGTCTGAATAGCAATGACTTTCATGTTCTTCCAGAAGTTCTCACACAAGAAAAGATGCCAGTGACTGTTGACAACATGGTTACACCTGAGGAGCTGTCAAAATGGCCATATTTGTCCAAGGTGAACATCCCAAGCATACAAGGAAACGTCGACCTGTTGATTGGTCCCAACGCTCCCAAGATATTGGAACCATGGGAGGTTATTAATAGTTGTGGAAGTGGTCCATATACTATCCAGATTGTGCTGGGATGGGTCGTCAATGGCCCGCTGACTGGAAATAGTGGCACTTCAGAGGCAGAGCTACCTGTGGCTATGGTGAATAGGATCTCCATGGGCAGGCTTGAAGAAATGTTGGTGAAACAGTACAATCATGAGTTTAGTGAAAGGACCACTAAGGAAAGTGGAATGTCCAGAGAAGACCTCAAGTTCATGGAAATCATGGAGCATTCAGCAGTACTTCAGGAGGGAAGATATTGTTTGAAACTACCCCATAAAAGGGAGGAGGTTTCTCTGCCCAGCAACTTTGCAGTGGTGAAGCAAAGGATCCAAGGCTTGAGGAAAAGGTTCCTGAACAATGAACAGTTGCACCAGGAATACACTGAGTACATGAACATGCTCATCAGTAAAAACTATGCAGAGCAGGTGCCTCAGCAACAACTGCATTGTAAAGCTGGGAAAATGTGGTACATCCCTCACCACGGGGTTCGCCATCCAAAGAAAGGGTCACTGCGTGTGATATTTGATTGTGGAGCCACATTTCAAGGTGCGTGTTTAAACAGCGAACTGTTGGCAGGTCCTAATGTCACGAGCTCGTTGCTTGGAGTCTTGCTTCGTTTCAGAAAAGAACTTGTTGCATTTGTGGGTGATGTTCAAGCTATGTTTCATCAAGAGAAAAACACTGAAGAAGATAGAGATTTTCTTCACTTCCTTTGGTGGCCTGATGGGGACATCACTCAAGACCTGATGGAGTATTGGATGACTGTACACTTGTTTGGAGCAGTGTCATCTCCGAGTTGCGCAAGTTATGCTTTGAGGAAAACTGCAGACAACAACCAGTCTGAATTTTTGGATGAGGTGGTTCAATCCATCAAGCAAAATTTCTATGTAGATGATTGCTTGAAGAGTTCAGCCACAGAAGAAGAGGCCATCCAAATGATAAGGGATCTTACTCCCTTGTGTCAGAAAGGGGGGTTCATATTGGAAAGGTGGGTCAGCAACAGTCGTGTTGTGTTGCAGGCCATTGCAGAACATCAAAGAGCCAGCGACTTAAAGGAGTTAGATCTGGACAGAGATAAACTCCCAGTAGAACGGGTTCCGGGTCTTCAATGGTGTGTGGATACAGACTCAATCAGGTTCAAGATGGAGTTAAAACAACAGTGTCTTACCAGATGTGGCATGCTGTCTGTTACAAGCTCAGTGTATGACCCATTGGGGTTTCTGGCACCAGTCACCTTGCTTGCCAAGATGATGCAACAAGAGCTCTGTCAGAGAGGTTGCGGTTGGGATGATGATCTACCAAAGGACATCTTGCCACAATGGAAAGGGTGGTTAAATGACTTGGATCAGCTAACTGCATTCAGTGTGGCAAGGTGCGTCAAGCCAGTGGACATTGGAAAGGTGAAGCACGCTCAACTACATCATTTTGCTGATGCCAGCGAAAATGGATATGGAACTGTAACATACATCCGGATGCTGAATCAGAAAAGGGACATCCAGGTCGCTTTCCTGCTGGGTAAAGCTAGAGTGACACCACTAAAGGCTGTAACAATTCCGAGACTAGAGCTAACAGCAGCGGTTCTTACTGCCAGAGTGGATTCACTACTCAAGACAGAGTTGGGCTTTCTGGAAGAAGAATCGGTCTTTTGGACGGATAGCACATCTGTGTTGAAATACCTGAATAATGGGGACAGACGGTTTCATACATTCGTGGCCAACAGAATTTCAACGATCAGAGAAACGTGCGAACCATCACAATGGAGACATGTCTGCTCCAAAGACAATCCGGCAGATGATGCATCAAGGGGACAGAAGGTCACTGACTTGGTGGCTGAAAGGTCCTGCGTTTCTTTGGAGGCCTGTGGAGGACTGGCCTAAAACTGTATTGGAAATTTCAATGGATCCTGATGATCAAAAGGTCAGAAGAGAGGCAACAGTAAATACCATCAAGGGTTGTGACATCCCTAGCCCAAGTGATCGGCTTATTACATATTATTCTGACTGGAGGAGACTCAAAACAGAAGTTGCCTGGATCCTTAGGTTGAAGGCTATTCTGTTGGGTCGGAGCCGCTCGAGGAAGTGGGAGGAGGCTTCTGCAGGGAAAGGCAGTCAGGATGGTTCAAGCCAAGCTGATGAACAACAGTTTGGATGCTGGAGTGGCAATCTGACGCTGGATGAATTATCAGCTGCAGAGGACGCCATAATCCATTATTGTCAGCGGCAGAAATTTGACCAGAAGATTTCTGACTTGTCAACTGGAAAAGAGACGGTGAGCCGACAAAGTCGCATATATAGATTGGATCCAGTCCTGGAAGATAGGTTTCTTAGAGTTGGAGGTAGACTGAGCAAAGGAGCGATGCCAGAGGAAGCCAAGCATCCGCTCATTTTGTCCAAAGACCAGTACATTTCTATGCTCATTCTAAGACACGTACATCAGAATCTGGGACACAGCGGGCGAGCTCTCACACTGTCCAAGGTGAGGAGGAGATTTTGGATTACAAATGCCAACTCTGCCATCAGGAAGATCATTGGCGACTGCAGCTTTTGTAGACGCTACAATGGAAGAGCTGTGGAACAAAAAATGGCAGACTTACCAAAAATGAGAATCCTTTCTGACTTACCCTCATTTACAAACACTGGAGTGGATTACTTTGGACCAGTCGAAGTGAGGAGGGCAAGGTCAACCTGTAAGCGATACGGAGTCATATTTACCTGTATGGCAAGCAGAGCTGTCCATCTTGAAGTAGCGGTTTCATTGGATATGGATGCGTGCATCAATGCTCTACGGCGGTTTATCAGTAGGACAGGACAAGTGGCACATTTGACTTCGGATAATGGCACCAACTTTATTGGAGCAGACAGAGAACTGAAGGAAGCCCTCAAAGCTTTGAATCAAGGCAGGATTCAAGGATTTTTGGCCCAGGTTGGAATCCGTTGGAGCTTTAACCCACCAGCAGGCTCACACCACGGTGGTGTGTGGGAAAGGATGATCCGCCTGGTGAGAAGAGTTCTTAGTTCTGTCCTCCAGCAACAGAGACTCGATGATGATGGTCTTCATACAGTGTTTTGTGAAGTGGAAGCCATTTTGAATGATCGCCCGATCACCAAGCTTTCAGACGATGCTAATGACTTAGAACCTCTTACGCCAAACCATATTCTTCTCTTGAAGGGTAAACCAGCTTTACCACCAGGAATGTTTGAACAGCATGATCTGTATGTGAAACGGCGCTGGAGACAGGTACAGTACATCTCAGATCTTTTTTGGAAGAGATGGATACCGGAGTATTTGCTTTTGCTCCAAGAAAGACAGAAGTGGAACGAGAAAAAAAGGAGCTTGACACCTGGAGATATTGTGGTGATTATGGATTCTTCAGCTCCATGTGGTTCATGGCCGCTTGGCAGGATTCTGGAGGTTTTCCCAGACAAACATGGATTAGTACGTTCTGTGAAGCTGCAGACAAAGGCTGCACAGGAGGAGCATCTTGTGCATCATGCAAATAACATATGACTAACTCTTGACTGATGTGTTGTATATGTCCATTGTTTTACACTGCAATAAAAGAAAGTACGAGAGTCAGATCGTTGGTAGTCTCAGGAGATCCGTCTGGTGAGCTGTTGTTGCAAGACCCAGTGATCTGACTCCCCTCGTACGAGCAAAGAAAGACAAATGTCTGCTTTTGGTTATTTTTCTGGGTTTTGAGCGATCGTTTCCTGAACCAGAAAAAACTGGCAACAAAATAGTTTTGACAGACGAGAAGTAAACGACACGAAAACCTGCAACTTAAGGACACGAGTGGACAATCAATACTAGTAGAGCATCAGTGATCAGGCGCGTCAACTTCATTCCGGGTCATCCCTCAGTAGCTCAGCAGTAGGCTTAGCTCCTTTAATAGTGCATGCGTTACAAAGCTAAATATAATTTCTTCAAACAACAACGAAAGAGTTTTAGAAACATTACAAAGACATTAGCAAAAAAGCACCAAAGTTATATGGCACTGTTTCGTGAATCTTTTAACAAGGAAAGATTAACTTTAGGTCCAGGAAAGATGGTGACTCTTTGCGAGTTAAAACAGGGCACAGCAATTGCTGCAAAATTTGGAACAGTTTGGTCAACCAGTGTGTTTTCTGCCAAATGGATCAAATATCACGGTACAGAATACCGTCGTGACTGTCTTATATGTACTGAAGTAGCATGTGAGATGCTTGTTTTTTGAAAGACTGACGTGATTGCTGTAAAAGATGACTGTGTCTTGCTCTGTGGAAAACTGATGGAAACCTTGTGTTTTGATAATCATTACCATGCCTTTAAGGTCAAGCTGCATCTTGATAATGTTTTAAAAGTGTTGCACACAAGTGATTTGTTTTACTTTAAACCTATTGATCTTCAAATGAAGTACGGTACGACAGATAAAGTCTTATATGTTGTTCCATATTGTCATTTTATGCGGAATTAGGGTCAGTAATCTTCAGTCGTGGTGTTCAACTTCATATATGTTAAATTTACTTTTCATCGGGAGCCCTGTATTGGAGCAGCAGGTACAGTTACATGACCTGTTGAATTGTCTTGTGTTTCCGAAAGTTTATGTGCATGTGGACAGGTTGCATTAGGATACCTGGCATGGCAGGTACACCAATTGCATGACTGCTCACTTTTTTTTTTCTTCAATTTTTAAAATGCTGTATATGAACAGTTTCTGGAGAGTGTTGCACATAAATGATCTTTTACTTCATACCATTCACTATTCAAATGAAGTATGATGTGATATACGGCCTTAGATGTTGTTACACATTGTCATTTTATACAGACATAGAGTCAGTGTTTAGTAAGTGGTGGTGTTCCACTTCAAATATGTTAAATTTACTTTTTATCCGGAGCCATGTTATGGAGCAGCAGATACAATTACGTGACCTGTTGAATTGTTTTGTGTTTCCAAAAGTTTATGTGCACGTGAACAGGTTGCATTAGGATACCTGGCACAGCAGTTAAACCTATTGCATGACTGCTCACTTTTTTTTTTTTTCAATTTTTAAAATGCATATAAACAGTTTCTGGAGAGTGTTGCACATAAATGATTTTTACTCCATACCATTCACTATTCAAATGAAGTATGATATGACATACCGCCTTAGATGCTGTTCCACATTGTCATTTTATACAGACCTAGAGTCAGTGTTTATTAAGTGGTGGTGTTCAACTGAGAAGCTTAATTTTTGTTTTTTTATGCACACTTCAAATTGGTGTCTTGGCATGTACCTCCATAAATGTTAAATTCACAAATAATTTTGAATCCTGTAATGGAGCAGCAGGTACATGGTTACATGACCTGTTACATTGTCTTGTGTTTCCAAAAGTTTATGTGCATGTAAACAAGTTGCATTAGGATACCTGGCACGACAAGTACACCTATTGCATGACTTTTTTTTTCCCTTTAATTGCTGCATATATGAACGGTTTCTGGAGTATCTTTGTAATCGTTAAAAATGCAAAGTTAAATATTTTTCAAACTTGTTTTTGTGAAATAAAAGTTCTGAAATGTATTTCTTCAATAACTTGTTTTTATTCAATATTTATATAAAAAAAAGGTGTAATAGATGCAATTTAACACTGCAAAAGTTTAAAAACTCTAAATATTTATCTGTATAGTGTTAATGGCTGTTATGATTTGACTCAATTCGAGTTGTTTTTTTCACAGTAACAGTGTAAATCAAGACATTGATAGTGAACAATTAACACAGTTGTGAGTCTCCAGTGTTAACCTCCATTAACTAAGTGTAGGGTTAAAAGGTATCTGTATCAGAGTTGATTTGTCACCACAGTAGAGTAACTCTTGAACACTTCTGAGAATCATTTTAACTCTCTCCAGTGTTAACAACCTGTAGTGTTAAGTTCTATTAACACTGTACAATGTAAGCCAGTGTTAAATTTTAAATCAATTCTGAGTTAATTTTACTCTGAAATTTCAACACTATGGAAAGAGTCAATTCAACACTATTTTGATAAGGACCAAATACACTCGGATACATTTACATGTTAGATTTAACTCGATAAGTGTTGATTTAACACTGAAAAATTTGCTGTGTATGTGTGCCAAGACAGTATCCCCAGGAGGGTGCCACACCCCCCAACAATCAGGCTGGGAAATATCACATTTGAAGTACTCTGCTGTGAAAGTGCAATGACATTGTGTCATGGCCTCAGCCTCTGAACCTGCCTCGTGGCAGCCTCTCCCCCTCCTTTCCCTCTTCCCTTTCTCCTCCCAGGTGGGTGTGTGCATGGCTGAGTGAGCTGCTGTGTTTCCAGCTGATCACCTGAGTGCCTCCACCTGTGGCAGGGTGTGGTCATCAGCAATCTACTCACCATAAAAGCCAGCTCCAGACCACAGCTCGACGCCAGACTGTAAACTACTCTCAGTTAGTGAACCTGGGCTTCACATTCATGAGTTTCGCTCTGCCTGCTCTGCTTGGTTTTTCTGCATCCTGAAACAGTGTTTGTTGCCACTGTAGGAAATCCGCCTCGCCGCCTAGAACACCTGGTCAAGTCCTCATCACCCACCTCGGCTCCCCGTCGCCATTCAGCTAGCACCTCCTGGAAGGGGTTCTCTCCTCCTGCAGCGTTCACTCAGCTCCGTCCCTGTCTCCACTGCCCGCCAGCCACGCTCGCCTCCCGTTAAGCAATAGCCTGCCCTGGGGTTCGTAACCTGCTCCTTCCAGCTGGGTCCTGTAGTCCTGGACAGGTGGTGGTTTCAGACCATGTAGGATACAAGAAAGGCCATAAATGAAGCATGTTTTGTGAATTTTCCATGGTTTCAAACTTTGACCTTTGACCTCAGGGGTCTCAAAATTGATCCACAGGTGGTTGGTCATGCCCAGAAAAATCCCTGAAAGTTTGGTGCCCCTGAGTCTCTCTGTTCAGGTGACATAGCACTGGAAACAGCACATTTGAAGTACTCTGTTTCGATAGTCGAATGAAATCGTGATATTTCAGGAATTTTGTCGGGTGTAATTTGGAACCCCTCTTCCCCAGGGAGCCCAAATTTGCGTCACACATCCAGGACAATCCCCTGATGACACCCTCAGAGTTTGGTGGCTTTCAATAGAGGTGTGGTGGGTACAGACCATGTAGGATACAAGGAAGGCCATAAATGAAGCCTGTTTTGTGCATTTTCCATGGTTTCAAACTTTGATCTTTGACCCCAGGGGTCTCAAAATTGATCCACAGGTGGGTGGTCATGCCCAGAAAAATCCCTGAGAGTTTGGTGCCCCTGAGTCTCTCTCTTCAAGAGACAAAGCACTGGAAACATCACATTTTAATTACTCTGCAAAGAAAACGGAATGAACTCATGAGACTTGAAGGCCTTTGACTGGTGTAGTTTTCCCCCCCTTTGCTCCAGGGAGCCAAAATTTGCTACACACATCCAGGACCATCCCCTGACGACACCCTCAGAGTTTGGTGGCTTTACATAGAAAAATGGTGGGTACAGACCATGTAATATTCAGGGAAGGCCATAAATGAAGCCTGTTTTGTGTTTTATCCATGGTTTTCATGTTTTTCCATTGACGCCAGGCGTCTCAAAATTGATCCACAGGTGGGTGGTCGTACCCATAAAATCCCTGAAAGTTTGGTGCCCCTGAGTCTCTCTCTTCAGGAGATAGAGAACTGGAAACGGTACATTTGAAGTACTCTGCAAAGAAAACGGAATGAAATCACGAGACTTGAAGCCCTTTGACTGGTTTAGTTTTTCCCCCTTGCTCCAGGGAGCCCACATTTGCTACACACATCCAGCACCATCCCCTGATTACATCCTCAGAGTTTGGTGGCTTTGGTACAGACCATGTAATATTCAGGGAAGGACATAAATGTAGCCTGTTTTGTGCATTTTCCACAGTATTCAACTTTGACCTTTGACCTCAGGGGTCTCAAAATTGATCCACAGGTGGGTGGTCATGCCCAGAAAAATCCCTGAAAGTTTGGTGCCCCTGAGTCTCTCTCTTCAGGTGATATAGCACTGGAAAAAGCACATTTGAAGTATTCTGTTTCGATAGTCGAATGAAATCGTGATATTGTCTGGTGTAATTTGGCCCCCCTTTGCCCCAGGGAGCCCAAATTTGCATCACACATCCAGGACCATCCCCTGATGACACCCTCAGAGTTTGGTGGCTTTCCATAGAGGTGTGGTGGGTATAGACGATGTGCTATTCAAGGAAGGTCATAAATGAAGCCTGTTTTGCGCATTTTCCATGGTTTTTAACTTTGACTTTTGATCCCAGGGTTCTCAAATTTGATCAACAGGTGGGTGGTCATACCCAGAAATTCCCTGAAAGTTTGGTCCACCAGAATCTCTCTCCTCAGGAGATAAAGCACTGGAAACATCACATTTGATGGACTGTGTCGAAAGTCCAATGAAATCATTATATTTGAGGCATTGTGACTGGAGTAGTTTGGCCACCCTTTGCCCCAGGGAGCCCAGATTTGCGACACACACCAAGGACCATCCCCTGATGACACCTTCAGAGTTTGGTGACTTTGCATGGAATTGTGGTGAGTACAGACCATGTGTTGTGTTCCCACTGTGTTTTACTGTGTTGTTGTTTCCCCGGTGATGCGAAGCAGCTAAACCGGAAGTGACATCGTCACCTCGGAAGTCCCGCGCCGCGACTGAAAGTCCGGTTTTCCTCATAAAAGTTGGTCAAAAACATTGCTGTGGTTGCTCTTCAGCTTGTGTTGTCTTTCTCCCTCTGCTATCGCAACATCAGTAAGTAATATAAATGAAGCACTGCCATCGTTATATCGCAGTTTGTTATGAAAACTTCACAGAAGCCTTACTATGTTGACCGAAGCTAAGCTAATGCTAGCGCGAGCTACTTCCCAGCACTGCTAGAGTCATGATTGTTAGCTCAGTTATGCTACACTAAATGGATATTGTGTTTCAGGAGTATGTTTATTCACATGTATCTTGTTGCACTGTGTTGTGTTACAGATTCACAGAGTTCTCAGTAATTTTCATGGACTTAAATATTCCTGTGTCGTGGAGTTTCTGAGACTGTTTATCTGCTTGGAGATCTGGTCCAAGACAGTGAATTGATGGCATCACAGCTAACACGGGAAACATCTCACGGCCCCATCGCGTGAAAAAATAAGTGGCCATCACTCCAGCTCCAGCCAGCTATACGCCAGCTTTTACCTTCACCTGCATTCAACCACGTGAGTCAGCATGTCACAACACAGCAGCATAAGAAGAGATGAAGATCATCATTCCGTACGCTCGAGAAGCAGCTGTTCGTCAACTTCATCATCCAGCTCAAAAATCAGCATAGCAATTGCAAGGGCAAAAGCAAAGGCTGAAGCTGCACAGGCCAGAAAAGCATATTCAAAAAAGGAAATCGAGCTCAAAGTGGAGCATGCACACATCCAGGCCCACCTAGATGCTTTAAATGATGAAAAAGAAAAAGAAGCCGCCATAGCTGAAGCGAATTCACTCATGGCTGAACTAGTAGATTTAGGCTTTGAAGTGCGCAGTGAAGCTGATCAGCCAGTGACACGATCAATCAAAGACCAACGCACAGCTGCCTATGTCTCAACACAAGGCAACCTCAATGAAGAGGAGCCTATCATTAACGCAGAGACTGAAAAGCCTGACATATCTTTTCTGTGTCCGACGAAAGCTTTACCTTCGTCGCCACAGCCAACTGATGTCACCCAAAATCCTGCTGTTGCCGCACACCACCGTTCATCACTCGTTCTCGAATCTAACAAAGCACCACAGCGGGACTACAGACAGCCTCAAAAAATCTTGTGGGTTCCTCAAATTGGCATGGCATCCTCTCAACAAAGCTCCCCACACTGCTTCCAAGTTTCATCTGACCCATGTGCTCACGAGACACTGACAAGATCCAGTCAAGATTATTGTGACACCAATAACAACCTTGCCAAATACCTCGCACAAAGCCGACTGCTGACTTCAGGTTTGACTTCCTTTGACGACCAGCCATTGAACTACTGGGCATGGAAGACTTCATTCAAGAACATCATTGCAGACCTCGACCTGTCTTCTGGAGAAGAACTCGATCTCCTGATCAAGCACCTGGGAAAAGAGTCCGCAGAACAGGTGAGAAGAATAAGAACTGTCAACACTAGAAACCTACCCGCTGGTCTGTTGATTGCCTGGGAACGGCTCGACGACATATTTGGCGCACCAGAGGCTGTTAAGCAGGCTCTTTTTCAGAAACTGGAGCTGTTTCCCAAAGTCACAAACAAAGACCCACATAAACTAAGAGACCTAGCAGACCTGCTATCAGAGATTCAAGCTGCTAAAGAAGATGGCTACCTGGCAGGTTTGTCATACTGAGACACTTCTGGGGAGTGCGCCCCATCATTGAGAAAGTTCCACATAACCTTCAGGAAAAGTGGCTGTACTTCGGCTCAAAGTACATATGTGAACGTTGTGTTAGCTTCCCCCTTTTTTCTGAACTAGTGAACTTCATTAAGATGGAAGCTAAGACTCGCACGGACCCCAGCTTCAACATCTTCACGCAAGCTGTCACAGAGAAAAACAAGTGGGAGAAGCCAGGAAAGGCGCCGGTACGTGTCTACAAGTCTCAGGTCTGGCCACAAAGGAAGTCAGAAAGCAGTGAGGAGGACAAACCATCAGACCCAAACAAGCATTGTCCCTTACACAAGAAACCCCACGCTCTGAGAAGGTGTAGAGGCTTCAGAGAAAAGAGCATCGAAGACCGTAAAAGGCTCTTAAAGGAACATTACATCTGCTTTCGCTGCTGCTCTTCCACAGAACACCTTGCCAAGAACTGTACTGCCGATGTGAAATGCACCGAATGTGACAGCACCGCTCATGTGATGGCACTTCACCCAGGTCCACCTGCCTGGAAGATTAAAACCTTTCACCTCCCCTCAAACGATGGCGGGGAGCAAGATGATGACAATAATCAAGAAGTATCTTCAAGCTGCACTCAGGTGTGCGGTGCGGGCTTAAAGGTCCCATATTATGCTATTCTCCAAATAAATAATATTAACAATGAGGCCCCCAAAGCATGTTCTTGCCTTCT
>JAUESE010065862.1:0-16805 GCA_032274725.1 Malacoctenus triangulatus
CTGTTTTGTTGACATTCCCTTTAGCGCAGCACCATCTAATGGATGCATAAATTAACCCCAGCCTTTACGGTAGTGCCTTATAATGCGGTGCGCCTTATAATGCGGTGTGCCTTATATATGGAAAAAGTTTTAAAATATGTCATTCATTGAAGGTGTGCCTTATAATGCGGTGCGCCTTATAGTGCGGAAAATACGGTAATTCACTATAGGAACAACAATTCTTGACTGTAAAATTTACAGTTCTCAAACTGTACAGCATTGTTGTTTACATGGTCACTGTAATTTTACAGTGGATTTTTGGCAACCACAGCTGCTAGGATTTTACTGTAAATTCAACAGATTTTTTTTACAGTTTACACCGTAATGTTCTTTTCATTGTCACTGTATTTTTTTTTTACAGTGGATTTCTGGCAACCACAGCTGCCAGGATTTTACTGTAAATTCAACAGATTTATTTTACAGTGTCGCGAAAGTAGCATATTGACTTCTTCCTATTAGGACATTTTTTCAGTGCAGCTTGGGGAAGTAAGAGCAGTGGTGGACCGCTGTCAACCCTTGCACCTGAAAAACCAAATGTCTTCTTTAAACATCTGTTTTTGTCTGTTAATGATGACATGAAATGTGTCACTGGACACAGAAAAATTCCCTAAAAATTCCCATCAGCATTTTAAATAAACTCATTTCACCCCATTTTACATTTTTTGTTTGTGGATTAAAAATAGAATTAGGTTAGGCCTATGCTGGATTGTGATTATACCTTTAGCAGTAAGGTCCTTGGAGAGGTTTTCTCTTGTCACTCAAAAGTACATCAAAAGCTTACTATAAGGAATTTTTCTTGTGAATAAATCCAGGAGAAGATCGATCATGTCTTTAGTTTTTTTATTCAAAGCAGAATAAGTAAAAAGAGAAACAGGTCATTGCCACAGTTTAAGAGTTGAGAGATGAGTGCGCACCCCCAATAGGTGTGGTCACTGCTTGCACTGAAAAATAGGATGAGGGAAAAGTGTGAGAAACAGTGATTTCTGCTGGGATGTGTGAAAAACAGGCGATTCCTGCAGGTGCAGGTGGAGTGTGGGAGCAAGGGAGAAGTAAGGAAACAATTGGACAGAAGTACAAGTACAAAAACAAAAGTGAATAATATGTTGTGACGACAATGAGCGAGTGTTGTTATGTGTTTTCAGCCTGCAAAAGATGCTTTGTGCAGGCCTGCAAAATTATTATGATTGAGTGAAATAATTTGCCATAACAATTACCCCCTTTTCAATCATTATTGCTTGATCCGTCAAGAAATTATTTTCCAAGAGTGATGAAACAACATCCGGAACATTACGACGACCGGGGTTTAAAACATTCCTCCATAAATCATCATCCAAAGAGATGAAATGCTGTTTTTGCAAGATGAAAGCATTTCTGGTTTGTGACAGAGCCAGAAGAAAGGGGGGAAAAAGCCTATTTACACTACATGGGTTGCTCCTCGTCAGGGTCATAGTCAGCGTCAAAGTTTTCAGCAAATGTACAAAACCCCTTTGTGTACAAATGTTGTTGTATAGCCACACACATTCCCCCATTTGACACATGGTCTAGCCCATGTGTCAACTTGGCATAGGGAAGAAACAGTTTCACAAGGGAGGCAGGGTTTTCTGTTGGGACCAGTCCAAACGCCATCTTTGAGTGTGGCACCATTAGCAGACCAAAAAAAGAGATATCCGAAGGGGGAACAAACTGCTGCAGGTCGGAAAGCATGGCAGCAGTGTCCGCAATGTTCATTGTAGCCACAGTTGTGGCGAGGAGGGGTTGTAGGTTTAGGGTAAATTCCAATTCCTCCCTTAACCCTCAATCTAAAAATGTGCGCTCCCGCGACGACCAAATGCTGTCCCAATTCTCACGTCCCTTAAACTCGCCCCTCAGTTTTGAGGGATGGACGTCCCTCAAAACTGAGATTCTCCGCTACCTCCCTTGCTATTAAGGGCTATCCAGAATGCTTTGCGGTTTTATGAAAAATCAACATGGCGTGCAAAGCGACGATGCCGGCGAGCTACAAATGTAGTATTTGTGAATGGAGATATAAAAATTACGAAAAACCTTTTATTGTCTTAGTTTAGGCCCATGTTTTAGATTAGTTACCTCGCTGTGTCATACCATTCCTTTTTTTTTTTTTTTTTACGATCTTTTGTCAGTAGCAGCCAGTGCGGCTTCTACAGCTTCTTCTTCTTCGGACTTGACAGACTGAACACCGCTTTAGTGTAATGCTGCCCCCCACAGTCTGAAGATGTAGCTGCATTAAGGGGTGTCCTATTTCTAAGTCACAAGATCGCCCTTAACACTTGGTTTTGAGGGTTAAGATTGAAGGTTGAGCTTGAGGGTTAAGATTGAGGGTTAAGGGATGGAATTGTAATTGGGCCTTAGTGTGTCACGTTCACACTGTTCCTTGTTCAGAGTGATGAGGAGATCATTCACATACTGAAGCAGGGCAGACCCTTCCGACAGGTCAAGTTGACAGCTTGACAGTAGTAATGAGGGCTGCATGTGAGACCTTGAGCCAGAGTCCTGCGTGGGTCCAATTTTTAAAGATCTGCCCCACCCCGCCCCGCCCCGCCGACGTACAAACCCGCATCCGAACCGCAAGACTGCGCTTCAGCCCAATTAGTACCGCAGCCCGACCCGACCCATTGAAACACGACTCACAGCCTGACCCATATCCTGTATTTAAAGTGATCATTTTGGGTCATGTTGTCTGAATATTGAACAGCATATTGCCACATTTAAGGTGCCAGTGAGTTTGTTTCGTTTAATGCTTTTGAACTTTTAATCTCTTAAAGGGAAATTTACATGTGTAATAGTAGACTTACTTGCTGTCCAGACTTGAGCAATGTTCAGCAGTTATGAGCCGTAACATGTTTTAGAATCCATCGAGGAGAAAAGTAACCCATCAGGGAACCACTGTAATGTTTGATCACTTCAGGAACATTACAAAGTGATGAGTTGTACGTTTTGTTATTTCTCAAATACCTAAATATTAACTATTGTGCGTGCTAGATGTTTAAAAAGAACAAAGACTCACATAAATTAACAGTCTTGGTTTCACAGTGGACCACGTCATTTTATTAGAAAGCCTCAAAACTCTGGTTGGTGTCTCTGGTAGCATTTTAAGTGGTTCAGCTCTTAACTTTCAGATCAAAGTTTCCTTCTGTGTTTGGATACGTGGTCCTTGGAACCCATGAAAACATCAGTGGGGTTTCCAAAGGGTCGATTTTAGGTCCAACCCTTTATAGTCTATATATGCTTACCCTTGCGGATGTCAATCAGTAGACATGGCATAATTTTTCACAGTTATGCTGCTGAAAATGCTGCATGTTGTACTGACCCAAAAAGACACAACTTTTATCAGCTCAAATAGGACAAAGCTGAGGTTTCAGTCATCGATCCAAAATGCCAAAGAGAGATCATTTTATCAAAACAATCTGTTTTTAAACCTATCTAATCTGTTTGGACCCTGAGCATGATTTTTGACAGAATGTAAAAAAATAGTCCTCATCTTACAAATGGCACAAAAGTGGGTGTTCATCACTTGAAGAGCATTCAGATTCTGCCCATTTCTCTCTTTGACAAGCACAGAGGAATGGCCTTGCATCTCCTTATTTATTCGGCTAACTTTTATCGTACCAACCCTCCCCGTGCCTGAGGTCCTCTCGCATCAGTCTTCTGATTACAACAAAAACCACAATCATGATATGATTTTAATTTGGAGTCAAGGACAAATGTTGACCCTTTAATTGTGTCATTAAATTTCAAACAATTACAAAGAAACACACAAATATACGTAAACAAGCGTACAAACAAAGTAAAATACGAGCATGATTTCACATGTGCTTACACAAACACACACACACACACACACACACACACAAACACACACACACACACATACACAATATTTTGTTGCATTGTTGGTCAAGTGTCAGCAGGCTTCATTGTTTGGTTCAAGTGCTGATTGCTGGGTTCAACCGCATCCAGGGCCAGTTGGGGACGGCGCCTATGGGCACTGACAAATGCTGCTTGCAAATTTTATTTGAACAGAGATTTTGTATTACCTTGATGGACAGGATTTGTAGGCGCAGCCAGGGGCCATCTTCACGGATGATTTTGTTCTTTTTGACGCCTTTAGATCAGGATCTTCAGCGTATGCTTGAGTGGTTTGCAGCTGAGTCTGAGGCAGCTGGGATGAGAAACAGCACCTCCAAGTCTGAGGCCAAGGTTCTCGACGAGTGCCTGCCCCAGGTGGAAGAGTTTAAGTATCTCAGGGCCCTGCTTACAAGCGGGGATGTAATGGAGCAGGAGGTCGACAGGCGGATCGGTGCAGCGGCCACAGTAATGCGATCAATGTGTCGGTCCGTTATGGTGAAGAAGAAGCTTGAGCCAAAAAGTGAAGCTCTCTATCTACCAGTCGTCTATGTTCCCACCTTCACCTATGTTCATGAACTTTGGTTCAAAGAAAGAACAAGATCTCGGATACAAGCGGGCCAAATGAGTTTTCTCCGCAGGGTGGTGGGATGCACCCGTCAATACTGGGTGAGGAGTTCTGCCACCTGGGAGGATCTCAAAGTAGAACCGCTGCTCCTCCACATAGAGAGGAGCTAGCTGAGGTGGCTTGGGTATATATTTTATTTTGAAAAATGTTTATTTTGAAAAGAGGAAGTACATATCCTCTCTCCCTTATTTGGCTTCCTGTTTAGCGATCATGATTTGAGGTGGAGCCTTCTGGTTGGTTGGAAGTTTTTTTTGGCGCCGCTCATGTGCGGAAGAGATAGCGCAGCATGTGCGAGGATTTGCGCTGGAATGGAGAGTGAAAGGCGATTCTCCTGATCAGAGTCAGATAGCGTGTTGTGTGGTGAGTTTCATGATGCTCGTAGCCTGGGTGAAATTCAACATATTAGCAGCAGCTAACTAGTTTGTCTTTTTTTATATTAGAAACAGAGCTGAGAGGCTGAGAGACGGCCTGCTTAGTAGTGTTTCAGCAGCATCTTGGTGAGTTGCTAACGCCGAGCTAACAGCGATGATGTGTGTGCAAACCGTGGGCATTAATAGGCTGTATAATATCATTGAAAGTGTTATTTTCAATTGTTTGCTTTAAGGTTGCTTTAAGTTATAATTATTATTTTATTGGAATGATACTCCACTTTATGTTTACAGTGGTTTTGTTACTTTTCAGAGTACAATTTGATTATTTTATTTCTTGTAAGGAAACTGACATTTGTGAATCTTGTTTAATTTCATGCACAATGTGTAATGAATGTGATTGATGGAAAATCTATCATAACTCGTGGTTAACACATTTAGAAAAAAAGCAAAGTTAAGAAAAACAGTAATTCACTGTTTTTATACATCTGAACAGAAGCTAATTCATGAACATGATTGAGTTAAAAACAGAGAACATGCATGTAAAAGAATACTATTGTGTACTGTGTATGCTGTAGCAATGGTAATCAGAAAAAAGCTATAGCAAAGAAAATAATGATAAACAAAAGGGATTTAAGAAAATGGATATCGGTGTATATGGTTTTATTGTTATGAAGGCTAGGTTTTTTTTGTATTCCTTGAGAAGTTTGGAAACCTTCCAAACCACCCGAGCAGATTCTCTCCTGATGGAGATGGCAAGCCACAGCCCAGAAAAAGGACCCTGGACATCGGATCACATCCAACTTATCCAAGTCGGATCAACTGAGTGGTAACAACACACCACAACTACTGGAACTTTCACAGAACTGGAAGAACCTGTCATGTCCAGGACTCGATGTTACTTTATGTTTAGTTTTTTGTCTTGTATTTATGTTGTCTCGTGGCTTTTATTTTGAAAACTCTCCTCCTGTGTTTCCCGTTGCTGATTGTCTTCCCTGCCCTAATGGTCTCCACCTGTTCCTCATTACCTTGTGTGTGTATATGTTGTCTGTGTCTCCCTTGGTCCTGTGCCAGTTCGTCTTGTCTCATGTGTCAAGTTTGTCGATCTCTCCTTTTCATGCCACGAATTCCATGATCTGGTTTTGTATTTTCTTTGATACTTTGTATTTGTCTCAGCCTTTGTCTAGCTGCTCTTTGGTTTGCTACTTTGTTAGATAGTGTTTCCTTTTTCCCTCGCTAAGATTCTAAGTTGTTACTTTCTCCTTGCAAGAGTGATTTTTGGTTTAGATATCTCCTCCGTTGAGTGACATTTTGGGTTTTTGTGTAATATTTCCTCATTGAGTGATTTTGAGTTGATACTTTGTTGTTCTTCAATAAATCTGTTTTTTTGTGAACTTTTTCCCGTGTTCTTGGAGTCTTGCATTTGGGTTCACGTCTTAGTACTAGTTGTGACAGTACGAACTGGCCAATAATGAACCCAGCAGACTCAGCTCAGATCAAGGAAGCCGTTCGTTCCCAGAACGTTCGGCTAAATCAGCAAGAGGAGCAGATGACGGCCCTGCAGAGCGGAGTTAAAGGACTGGCTAAGGGACAGGAGGAATTCAAGGCGGTGGTCACCACCCAAGTAAATCTTCTCGGTGCCCAGATCCAACAGGTCCCCTCCCACCTCACTAAGGAACCGCCCCCCGCTGACACAGTGACAGCCGTTTCCTCAGCGGCTGCAGAGACGTCACCAGCTCTGGTCCTCCACACCACGGCCCTTCAGCTCTCACCGCCAGAGAAATTCTCCGGTGAACCAGGAGAGTGCAATTCTTTCTTGGTATCCTGTGAAATGCATTTCGAGTACCTGCCTAAAGCCTTCTCCACAGAATGCTCAAAAGTGGCATTCATGGTGTCGCATCTCACCGGGAGGGCGAGGGCGTGGGCTATTGCTGAGTGGTCAAGTAACTCTGCCATCTGTGGCTCCGTGGAGGAATTCCAGCAGGCCTTGAAGAAAACCTTCAATCCCACCTCATCTGACTGTGAAAAGGCACGTGAGTTAAGCAACATTCAGCAAAATAAGGACACTGTACATGATTATGCCATCCGCTTCAGGACTCTCGCCACAGACAGTGGCTGGAATACCATGGCTCTCTGTGACATATTTTTTAAGGGACTCTCAGCCCAGATTCGGGGGCAGTTGGTGCCCCTCGACTTGCCATCAGACCTCAACTCACTCATCACCTTGGCCATCAGAACGGGCAACCGACTCCGTGTGCTCCACCGCAGCCAGAACACCCCGACACCTGCAGAGAGTCGCCACTGGCCCCGTGCCACTGCTACCACACCCAGTTGGCAGTCCTCGTCGGGCCTCCCTGTTCCGGCTCCCCATTGGACGATGACGACCGACGACACGGGGGAACCCATGCAGCTTGGGCACACCCGTCTGTCCTCTGAGGAGCGCCGCCGCCGCCTGTTGGAGGGCCGGTGTTTCTACTGCGGCCAACAAGGACATCTTCTGGCGTCTTGTCCAGCAAAAGGTCAGGCTCACTAGTGAACAGGAGAGCACTACTGAGCCAGTTCTACTCCTCCAAAAGCTCTCCCCGGACCCTGACTCCTGTTACAGTAACGCATCACGACATCGCTCATGATTTTCATGCATTCATAGACTCAGGAGCAGACAAGAGCCTCATGGACTGGGACTCAGCAAAGAAAATGAAGTTGAAGGTGGAACTGTTTCCCCAGCCCATAGAGGCCAGTGCCTTGGACGGCACCCCCCTTTTTCGTGTAACGCACAAGACGGAACCCGTTAGAATGAGTGTTGGAAGCCACTTTGAAACTCTAAGCTTTCACCTGTATCACTCACCTCAGTATTCCATTGTTTTGGGGCTCCCTTGGCTTAGGAAACACAACCCACTCATCAACTGGACAATGAGGAGGGTTATAAACTGGGATCCATCATGTAGAACCACCTGTCTCAAGTCACACGATGCTCCAACCAAGAAAACTGTAGCCCGCACGACCTGCCAACCACCACACATTGACTCTGACATTCCCCATTTATTTTCTGTACCCACCTGCTACCATGACCTAAAGACTGTGTTCAGTAAAAGTAAAGCCACCTCTCTTCCCCCTCACAGACCTTACGACTGCCCCATAGACCTGATCTCTGGGGCCCCCATCCCCAGGGGTCGTCTGTATTCCATTTCCGGCCCTGAGAAACAAGCCATGACCGAGTACATCGAAGCCTCATTAAAAACGGGATTGATTCGTCCTTCATCCTTGCCTGCGGGGCGGGATTCTTTTTTGTGGGCAAGAAAGATGGTTCCCTTCGCCCCTGCATTGACTATAGCCCACTCAATGACATAACTATTAAAAACCGCTAACCCCTCCCACTCATGTCCTCCGCATTTGACCAGTTACAACAGGCTAAACTCTTCACTAAGCTAGACTTAAGAAATGCATACCACCTTATTCGCATAAGGGAGGGGGATGAGTGGAAGACCGGTTTCAACACGCCTAGTGGGCACTATGAGTATCTAGTTATGAACTTTTTCCCGTGTTCTTGGAGTCTTGCATTTGGGTTCACGTCCTAGTCCTAGTTGTGACAGAACCTGAACTTTTGACTACTTGACGACAACTACTGACTGATTTTCTTTGAGCTCAGACTAAAAACTTAAGGACTTTCGGGAATTTAAATGATTGTAACAAATCAAAATATTGTTTGTTCCTTATAGAGTGCCGGCTTTAAGTTGTATATGTTCTATGCTTGTGTTTTTCTTTTATAAATATTCGCAATAGTACCCTTCCTTGGCTCCATCCAATTCCACTCACTCACCTTATAGCACCTCCCTCTGAACCTAGACACTGGTCCATCGCCTTCTAGCCTCTAGGACGGGCAAAAAGGGTTACACATTACAGGCATGCCCCACTGGGAGGAGGCCCCAGAGAAGACCAAGGACACATGGAGGGGTTGCGTCACCCGGCTGGCCTGGGAAAGCCTCGAGGTCCCCCCAGAGTAGCTGGGGGTGGTGGCTGGGGACAGGGAAGTCTGGGAGTCTCTGCTGAGACTGCTGCCCCCATTACTCAGCTCCGGACAAGTGGTAGATGATGGATGGATGAATGGATGGATTTTGTATGTGCTCTAAAGTTACAGTACAATCAATATAAGGACTCGTATAACTTTAAACATACCTAGAGCTTTTTTACCTCTACTTTTACATCACAACACCAGGAAAAAAGCAGTAGATGAGACATTGGTCACTGTATACAAAAAGAAGTTGCCATGTTAAATTAGAAAGCAGACTGAACTGTACGCCAAAATGATACATCCCACAAAAATGTGTTTGTGTCAGCAGTAAACAGCTACAGAGAACAAAGACAGGCTTGCTGTGATTTGAAGTGAACACATGGAAACATGAACATGATTTTGAACACAACTGTAGATCCTTCTGCAAATAGCAGCAAAGTCAATCAGTGGTTGAAACTATCACTCGTGTTCTCATTTAACTTTGCCAGTCAATATATCACTCTCTTTATGTATCATGAGACTACACTATATATATAAATAAATCATGAGTATAATAAACAGCCAGGCTTGAAAGCAATCACACACTAACCAATTCTTCAGCAATGGGGTATAACCACTTATGCATACTGCAGAAAAAAATCTCATAGTAACTCTGCGTTTTTCATAGATGCAACTCCCACTCCAGCCTGTTTCTCTATTCCTAGTCTCCAGTCAAACATAACATCCTGACCTTGTGCCTCTTGATATGCTGCCGTGGCCTTTGATTTTCCACTTTTTGGATTTTTGAACATTGTGTTTTGCTTTTGTTTGGTGTTACTTTGATGAAAGTTAAACAGAAATTCAAACTTTCTGCTTGTGATGCATTTGGGTTCTGCGACCTGTGATAATGGCATTGACAATTTGTAGGTATTTGAAGAACTGTCAGAAGACCACCTTCAAATTAGACCAGGGGTGGGCAATCCTGGTCCTGGAGGGCCAGCTTCAACACACCTGATTGCAATAAGCTGCTCGTCATCAGGCTCTGTTGCAGAGCTGCATGATGACACCAACGAGATTCAGGTGTGTTGGAGCAGGAACAGATTGAAAACATGCAGGGCTGCGGCCCTCCGGGACCAGGATTGCCCATCCCTGAATTAGACTGAAAGAGAAGCACAATGCACTGTCCTTGATTGGTCATTTGAAAGAGGAACGGGAAATAAATGGAAACCATTCCAAGAAGAAACATTTTACATTCCCTTCTTTGGACTGAAATCTTTACCACAAAGTGATATTTTTCATGCTTGTTTATTGCAATTGATGTTATTGGCAATATTTACAAGTATTAAGTTTGTTTTTTTCTGGCATTCTGAATACACAATTCTCTACTCTCTCTTCCACTGCAGCATCGAAGGCAGATGGAGAAAGGGTGAGTGTAAGCGAGACAAGAAAAAGGTTTTACCATGTGAATTATTCAAACGATAAAGCACGCAGAGTTTCCACTGTATTGTACATGTGATATTAATAGAGTAAGGACATTAGAGGTGATTCTCTGTTTTCAACTGCTGCAGTGAGTAGCAAAAATGCAGATATATTTTTAGGTCACAGCTAAGCTCCCATTGCCAAGCATGAGCAGCAAACAAAAAGAAAAAACTTGCTTTGATTACACTTTGTCAGCTATGATTAGGCCAGATGTTGTTTAAAATTCATACTATGGACACATCTGTGAATACTGTCAATACGGCAGTACAAATTAACTGTGAATGTCAGTGAAGTTCCCAGGACAGCCTGTATCACACTGTTATTGCAGTTTGTGTAGTAAGATGCTAAAAGCAAGTAATTCAACAACTGCCCAAGCAGGTGAATGCAGTTCATCGGATGATTTTGTGTATGTTGTGTATATTTGCAAAAACTATGTTGGCTTTGTAGGTTTGGCTCAACCTGATGACATGACTAGTGATGACATGATTAGCTTCACGTTATTGCTGCTAGTTATCTAGAGCAGGGGTTCCTGACCTTCATTCTCTCAACCCCCCACCCCACAAATGCTTCCAAGAGAGGCTGTGGACCTTCACTCTGATTTGAAATTTGTCAAAACAATACAGTGAAGCCAAACACACTCTCGCCGACACGGCAGCATAGTCACATTTTCTGCTGTGGTTCATTTTGTCTTCTTTTCCAAATGTTCAAAAAAGTTAAAAAGTCTGATCTCGGTTCATCTTTTTAACTTTAACTTCAAGCAACTCAGCACCAGTTTCAGTGCAACACCCATTGAAACAGGTGCTGGTCACCCATTCATTTTCTTTGGAAATTCAACTTTTCTAGTTTTTGGAGCACATTTTCCCCCAAAAAATTATGTAATTTTAGTATAACAAACAAACTTACCACAAGCAGTGACTCTTGACAGGCACTTTCAAATCAGTTGTAATAAAGCTATAAAAATATCAGCTGGCAGCTAATTCTGTCATACTGAAAGTGTGCTTAAGAACAGATACAAACACATTTCAGTTTCACGGTGAGATTTGAAATATCGAGACTGCCTACCTCAAAATACAGTTCTACAGTTTCATTTCACACTTGCTTTTGTACAAATTGACATACAACACAAGCAAGAATTCAGACAGTAGGAAAAGCTTTAATCAGTGTGACAAAGTCCTAAAGTTTGTTGATTCAGCTGCAGGTGCTTCATCAAGTGCCCAAAAAAGAAGTGACCAGCAAATCAAAACAAGCAATCTCAATTCCATGAAATGTTTATCATTCATATTTATCAATCAAAATGTTGCCTAAACTGTTGAGTCTTCAGATGTCTTTCAAAACAGGAAAGGGACTCTGCAGATTGTATTGAGTTGGGTAGGTCATTCCACCATTTGGTGGAAAATTAAACAAAAAATAAATAAATAAATGCAATAAATAACTGCAATAAAATAAAATAAATGCAGAACAGATCTGAAGACATTTGTGGAAACGTGGTAAGATTCTTCTAAAGTGTTTAACATTAGATGAGCTTTGCCACTTTTTATCTGACAAAGACAGGTTTGCTGGTTTGCTACCACTTTGAATTCAGTTTAGTTCAACAAACTCTGTCTGGTTTCTCCTCCCCCAACCATCAAAGCCCAGAAGAGAGATTTACAGGCATTATAAATAATAAAACACAAAAATCTCAGAGTGATGGTTTGGCCCTCTCTCTAATGCCCCGACCCCACTTTAAGAAAAAGAAGGATGTTTTTTTCAAAGAATTTTCCCACTCGTCTTCAGTGAAGCGCACTGAAAGCATTTCTGTTTGAAGGAGCTTTTTCTTGAATATTGAGCCTGAGAGCACCCATATGTCATTGTCTTTCTGCACCATCTTACACTTTTGTGCCCCATGGACGCAGCATGAGATGGTTCAAACATTTAGAAGCCATGTTTTACAGTGGAGGATATAAGAATTTGGCCCCTTGCTGATTTCGCAGATTTGTCTACTTACAAAGAATGCAACGGTCCATCATTTTAATCATGTGTATATTTTAACAGTGAGGGACAGAATCCCAAAGAAAAATTCAAGAAATTCACATAATGTCAATTTATGAAAATTGATTGCCATCTGAAGGGAAAAACAAGTATTTGACCCCCTACCAAACAACATGTTAATATTTTGTAGAAAAGCCATATTTGGCTGGGTTTGCGCACATTTTGCGCACTTCCCACAAACTTCAAGCGGGCCTGTACATGTTTCTTCTTGAGCAGGGGGGACCTCGTTTGCTGGAGGATTCAGTCCATGATGGCATAGTGTTTTACCAACCACTTTTTTCAGGAACTATGAGCTGCTTTCAGGTGATTCATCAGTTCCCTCTTGTGGCTTGAGATTCCTCACCATTCACATGATCAGGGAAGAAGCAAGATCTTGTGTGGAGGCTCAGACTGAGGGAGGTTTGTAGTGGTGTGGTGCTTCTTCCACTTCCTGATAACTGCACGAACAGTTGATCTTTTCTCTCCATGTTTATTTCCGCATTTTACCATGCTTAGGGGAGTAGTGCCAGAAAAAAAAGACACCAGATTGACAGCTTTGTTCTCACACCACTGTACAGTTATTGTTTTGATTGATCCCACAGTCCAACGACCTACAGTTGCTTTCCTGTTGATCCTACAGTCGCTTTCCTATTTCTTCATCTCTTTGTCCATGATCTGACAGTAATAGACCCTGTTCATCCTGATGGTACCAAGGTAGTATATGCCTCTCTTAACTTGCATCAGCGCTCTCATCAAATTGAACATCTGTCGGTTCAATTTCTAGCATTTTTCCACATTTTTTTCTGTTAAGATTTCTTTGCAATTTTGGCCAGTGTTGTTGTTGGACCCTCTTCTTCAGCATTTGCTTGGTCATCACTTTCGTCAAATTTTGCAACGGTATTTTTCCTTTTCCCATTCTTTTCACTTTGTCTCTTACATGCTTTGTTGCCTATGCTGCTTTTGGACCGTCCACTTCCTCTTTAATTTCCTGTTATTTTATCTTCATTGCTACTATGATAGATTTCCTAATCATCCTCCCCATTGGGGGTCCAATCTTTATCTTCCACTTCAGTGTCTGATTTATACTATGTCGCTCAAATTTGTATCGACGGAGTCCCTCTCATGACATGGTAAAAAAAAAAAAAAACTAATTTGTGGCCACAAAATAGGTATAATGAGCGCACGAAATCCTAACTAATACTATTAAAATCATTCCTGGACAGCTGGGTAAGCAAATCGAGCGCACCTTCTCTTGGGTCAATGGTCGAGGCTAAAGAGGGACTAATCGACAGGATGGACAGGGACAGTCAGATAAAATGTTATTTTAGACTGGGAATGAGCAACAAAGACATTCTAAAAAGCCTTGCATTGCAAGGAATCATCATCACCAAGAGACATTCAAACAGGACATTGAGAGCCAGGTTGCTTTACTGGCGAGGGTACGACATGGACGCCGGTATTGATTTCATTGTTGATCAGCTGTAAGGCCCTGGGTGTGGTCACGGTTACCGGTGGATTTTTACAAAGTGTAAACAACATGGTATTTCTATCAGGAGAGAAGACATCAGGATCCTCCTATCCCTGCTGGACTCCATTGGTTCCCAAGTTCGTCGGACCAGATGTCTTAGAAGGAGGCAATATTTTGCTCAGGGACCCAAATTCGTGTGGCACATAGACTCATATGACAAATTGAAGCTATATGGGATCCGTATAGAGCTCGCCAGACCACAGGATGAACACACAATGCATTGTGGGAAATGCAGATTTATGTCAGAAAAAAACATGATAGAAACAGCCAGCAAAGCGCAACGAACTGAAGAATATTTTGTGGAACAACAGTCAAGACTGAACACAAAATGGAGCGGCACATGGAGAATGTAGCAGGTCTGTATCGCGACAAGTTAAATACAAAAAAGCAAAGGCGCGGTTTAAAGGGCTGGATCCATACAAGCACATGGAGTGGACAGCTGATTTTAACTTGCTGCCCAACTTCCAGCTTGCATTCATATATAATTATATGATCCTGAATGTGAGTTCCTACACCAATGAAGTAAATTGGGCAAATAATCTGTACGATTTTTTAAGGAACATATTTTATGGATCCTGTTTTGTACCTTTTATTTAACTTTTTGTTTTTTTTTTACTTATTTAAGCTCATTCATGAAACTAAAAACACAACACATTTTCCAAAAATTTTTTACATTTTTTCTCATGTTAGCACCTTGTCTACAAATAAAGAGCCTGAACTTAAATCTTTCTGTGTTTTATTTACATATGAGTAATGAAGCATTCCATTTATCAAGGTAAAAAAATGAAACCGTGAAGAGTAAAAATAACAAAACATTCAATTACAAGGTTATAAGGCATGTTAAAGGTTGAATATGTAGGATTTTTATTAAAAGCTACATTAAAAAAAAAAAAAACAACTCATAAAGACCTCTAGAGGGGTGCGGAATTGAAATATAGTGTTTCCTTAAAAAAAAATATTTCTCCTGAAAATAATTGTAATATAAATTTTGACGGGTTCGACAATGGCGATGTGTTTACATTTACAAGCCAATTGAGGTCGCCAATAGCAGGTTGCCAGTTACGGCCTCTATTCTGGCACACAGCTCGTCTCGCAGTTGGCAAAATGGCGGAGTCAGCAAATCAACCAGCTGCTTCAGAGTCCCGCAGGTTTGGTTATCCACCTCAGAAGAGCAAAAAGTAGAGTCAATATAGGTGAAGTCTTCAGTAGATGGACACGCATAAAAACTGATGTATCCGCTGCAAACTTGGCAACACACTGGCTGTAACCATTTATCTGCTGTTGCAGCTACAACCTTGACACACTAGAGGTCACTATTGTGTTCGTACCTTTAATTTCCCACAGCCTAACCAGAGGTTTACCCTCAAACACTGTGACCTCAACACAACAATTGGGCACATATTGGTCAAAGCACAGGACACAGCAACGATCTTATCGAGCAAAGTTAAATCCTCGCCTTCACATGGGACCACCATGCCCAGGCGTATTATGTCATTTAATATGGTGTGCTTGGAGTGCATACACCCAATCACTCGCTCCATATAAATCCTGATGTGAGCAAGCTTCCTGGTCTCCTCCACATCTTTTGCATCCAGTTGGCTGCAACCCCTGGTGAAATCAGGGATTTTTAGTGTAGCACCCATTAGGGCAACACTCTCCTCAATGTCAAATCCACGATCTGCCAACACAATGTCTCCTGGGGAGAGCTTCTGAAGAAAGCCACTGTTTCTGTTATTTGCTTGTCACTGGCAGTGTGACGACCACAAAAGTGTCACTTTTTGTGTTTATAAAAGAAGAGTAGGATGACAAATATTGTTTTTATTTGGAGCATAAGTTATTGTATTTTGTTTTGGAAAAAGGTACCCCAAAGAGATTGCATTTCTTTGTGCAGTGATTTATTTCTCTATTCAAATATGTGTATTGTAATGTTAACTCCATGCCAGCAGGGGGCGAGGGCGGGTTCCGGTTTTAGTGTCTTGCGTTGCGTTTTCCCGCATTACTGCAAGAGCCTTGAAACTGACAAGCCGTGTCCTCATCTCTCTCCTGTTTTCAGGTTTGGAAATGTGCAAATATGCTTTGAAACTCGGGATTAGCCAAGCCGGAATGTATTTGGGGTGTTTGTGAAACGTTTCAGTTAAGCAATTTTCGATGGAGACTGCTTGTGATTCTGTTTGAAGTAAGTTTGAAACACGGAGGCGAAGTTTAGCCGTTATACAGTGTAGTGATCACGCGCGACCTGCATGCTAGCAGAAAGCAACTCAGTTTAATGCACACGCCTCCCCCATGTGAACATATGCCTCAGTAATTTTAGAAGTTTAGATGTTGTTTAGATGTTGTTAAACTAGATGTTAGTTTAGAAGTTTACGATGTTGATGTATATCGCTTCTTTTGTCGTCTGTAAGGTCCCAACCATTAGTTTTGTAATGTGTGATGTTACTGTGAATGTTCATGGAGGAAAAAAGATGACTGTTTAAAACGAGTTTTGTTTACAGTAAGCATGTAAGAGTTTTGTTGGATAAAATGCAGTACTGTCTTGATTTAAAACAAAGTAAAATACTGTTATGAGGAGTTTGAAAGAAACTTTAACATGAAGCTGGTTAATATACCATTGTCTATGTATTTCATTTTTGATAAATAGTTTAAAATACTACGCTGAAGAGTAAGTGAACATGTGTTTTGGGAAAAGAGATGGACTTTGTTTTGGATTTGATATTGAAGAACATTTTGGGTTTTGTATTGACATGGAAACTGAAATTCATTGAGAATGTTGAAAGAACATTGAAATGAATATGTTGAACATAAAGAAAGAGACTTAGTATCCGAGTGCATATAAAAGTGAAACTTTAATAAATTACTGCAAGAGCCTTGAAACTGACAAGCCGTGTCCTCATCTCTCTCCTGTTTTCA
>JAUESE010065903.1:2973-16794 GCA_032274725.1 Malacoctenus triangulatus
TGGGGTGGCCAGAGAGTGGCCAGTCATGGCCATTGTCACAGCTATCATCAACTTGGGCCACCATTGGCTACAGCCACCATTGGCCATGGCCACCATTCACTGATTTTTGATTAGTCTTGAACTGCAAGCAGCTTCATATTCTTGCTCACAATACAATGATACATGATAGATCATACAAACCTTTGGTAGGATCATGATGATGGACATGTTCCTGTCCTTGACTACATTGTTAGAATACTGTAAAAATTTCTGTCTGCAACTTAATGTGTCAAAAAGGATTTTAGAAAGAATCCACCACTAACAGCCCAAACTTTTGTCAATGGTAAAGCTGTAGAAATTGTCAGTCAGTATAAATATTTAGGCACCATCCTGGTTGATAAACTATTTTTGGGGATCAAATCAGAGGGCTATCTGTTGAAAGGCAAGTCAAAGGTTATTCTATTTGAGTTAATTAGTTGTATTAGTTGTTTTCATGTTGTTCACTTTGACTTTTGCTGTGATGAGGTTTGATAACCTCAGCATCTTAAACAAAAGAAAGCTGAGGGACATTTTTAAACTCAGCCACAAAACCACTGGCACAAATTTTAATGAACTGGAATCTTGTCTTTAAAGCCACTCAGAGGACAAATCCCATTCAGGCAACCCTCTCCATTCTCTTCATGCAAAATATCAGCTTTCCCTATCTCAAGGAAGATATACTTTCATTTCCAATGTTAAGTCAAAAAGGTACCTTAAACCTTTTTTCCAACGACCATTGTTTTATTAAACAAGCTGTGAGAGAGGCTGATGGGACAGATGCTCACTCTGTATTTATCTGCATTCTGTCTGTGATATCTATTTGTATGCTCTTACTGTGATGTGAGATACTGTCAGAGTGCCATTTTGCACTTTCTATGCTTTTTTTAAGAGAGCAGATGCAAAACTTTGAAAAACAGCTGACTTTCCACTTCACACACAGTAAACAATACCAAAAAAAGATGCCGATATCTGAATATGTACTTTCTAAATAAAGTGCTGAATTGTAAAATAACTACTGATATGCTGGGTGTAGATGCCACAGATGTGCCACAATGTGTGTACCTGGATTACTGTATATACTCACCAACAATACGATGTCAAAACCATGCAACAAAACCAACCTGAGAGAACATATGGGAAGTCACATGTCTGTATGAAGCTATGTTTCCAAATAAAGGCTGTGTGGACAGCAGCAAACAATGACTTCAATAGACTACAGGTCATCGAGTAGGCTCAAATCCATTCATTGAGCTGAATTCAAATTAGACAGACAAGATGCCTTTTCACAAGACCAAGACTTTACTTCACAGCTCCATGCCCAAAGGCCCTGTACAAACACAACAAAGTATCAGAAAACCTGCACACTTTTTATCTGTCAGCAGAATTCAAGCAGGTATAACTGTATTGATTGATGCCTGTTTTTTCTCATGCGTAAGACAACAGGCATAGTGCTAACACACAAACCCTATTCAGACAAGGAGTTGGGATGAGGGGCTGTCAAAGTGCCCACAGAAAGTGCAGTCTTCAGTAAGAACCTTCAGACAACTGCCCTGAAATCAATCGTGTTTCGTGGCTTTTTCCAAAAATTATCTGGAAACAAAGGGTCTGTACAAAAATGCAGTTAAGTTGAACCATATTGCCATGGTAGCGCAAAGAAGACTGCTAAGTCCCCCCCCCCAAAAAAATGACACAAAATTAAGTCAATCATTTATTGTCTATTAATGATTTGAAGGAGATTTTGCTTGAACTATGCAAGTGAAGAGATGCTGTCAATATTAAGCAACATTTTAAATTCTCATAAATAATGAGATAGTTGTCTTCAACTGTTGAGGGCTAATTGATTATTCATTTGACAATTCAGAAGTCAGACAACGTCAACATACTTATAAAGTGTATTATATTCTTTTTTTTGTCAAAATATAATTTCAGCAGCTTTAATAATAAAAAGGTTGCAGGTGGGGTTCTTTAACACCCTCCCCCCTGCACACACACACACACACACACACAGTCTGGGGCACACCAACAAACCCGGTCTGTATAGGGTTATAACTAAAGTTACAGACATAATTCACAATAAAGGTAAAAAATAAAGATGTGGTATGGGAATGATTCTGTTATGTACATTTTCTAGCATAAATAAACACCTCAAAAATAGAAATATTGAAGCATGCCCATTGTCAGAGTATAGGGAGATGCCAAGGAGCCCAGATCACTTTCTATTCCTTTTTTCATTGAAGCCAATATGTGCACATAATATAATTAGGGATCTTGCATAATTGTATGTTATGAACAAAAAAAAACAATTCAGATTGACATTTGTTTTAAACTATACCAGTAATTTAAGGTAGGAATATTTGTCTGGGTTTTCACCCAATTGATTCCTCTTATTTGTGATATACTTTCCCATGCAGTGTGAGCCAAGTAGGGTATCATTGACAAAAGAGAAGTTTACAGTTGCTTCAAAAGGCCGAAGCTGAGAGTATTGTGATCGGTGACAATATTGCAAGCTGGATATGGATACGTTGGGAGGCTATGATTGTCAGCTCTGGAAATGATGAGCTGAATAAGGGAGTAATGAGGAAGCAGCGGGCCACTCCATAGCACCATGGCAACAACGTTTCTATACAAGAGTCAGTCAAGACTATTGGAAGCCCAGGAAGACAGTTCATATAGTTGTAATACACAGTCTTATGTTGAATTGAGTGAAAACCTTTTGTGGCAAAAGAAAAAAATGGTTATACACAAACACATCTCAGAGATGAGTCTCTTTGTATTATCTAGCGGGTACTACTTTATCCCTAGTAATTGGTCTCTCTTTTGCTGCACCAGCTAACTTTGACCTAGCCCTGGTGGGCACAGGGGCAAAGCACGACTGTGTGGTTGCTTCTTGTGATGCACTGCGCCGCATGGTTGATGAGGTCCTGGGTGGCAACATTGGAATAGTTGTCGTGCGAACCGAGAGGGGTTGGTTGGATGGGCCTACTCTCTGAGGAGAGGGACTGTCAGTCCTGCAGTGGGTTGAGCTAAGGCTGCGCCGGGTTCCAAATAGGACACGTAGGGGCATTCGAGGACTTCCACCTACACCAGGGGTACATGATGATGATGAGGAGGACCTGGGTGTGACAGGCTTCACCTTCTTTTGGGTGCTGAAAGTGCTGAGTCCAATTTTTCGGTTCCTACATACAAAAGAGCACAATGATGACATTAGTTTTTCAGCAAAAGCATGTACAGATTGCTTGAAATTGTAAAGCAGTGTGAACCAAAAAAAAAACTTCAAAAAATCCTACTTCATCATGAAGGATGATTCTCCTTTGGTAGTGTTGGTGTCCGGCAAGGAAAGAGAAGAACTTGCAGCAGCTGGAGCAGGTTCCGGAGTTCTCTTTATTGGTGTGACAGGTCTTGGGATCCTGCTTCTGTACTCCTTGGATCCCTTGTCCTGAGTTAGTTTGAGATGAGAACTCTTCCTAGATTCATCTGAAGTATGCGTATCTTCTTCAGAACCAGCAGTGGACAGAGTTTCAGAAGCCCTGCGTTGTTCATCATCTCCTGAAGACAATGATGATGAGGTCCCTGACAGCATTCTCCTTCTCATCCAGCGACCCTGTTGCTTCTGGACCAGCAGGCGAGCCAAGTCCAGCTGCCTCGCCCTCTGCTGAAGCCGAGCCCGAGCTGACAAGGAGGAGGAGTGCTCAGAGCCAGAGTCTTCTTCAGAAATAAATATAGGGATTCGGCTTCTGATTTTCATATTAATGACAGGTTGTAAATCTGATCCAGAGGTCTGCTGTGTTCTTGTCTCTTTATTGGATGATGGTGAAAATGGTGCTTCTGGTACAGTCTCCAGGACAGTTGATGGGCCATTGTCAGCTTTGGGATGTTTTTCAACTGAACTATTTTGATCATGTAAAACCTCTTCTGGAGACTGTTTCATCACTGTTGCTCCCTCGAGCACATTGGTTTCAGACTTTACTGCTGATTCCAGCATGATGACAGACACATCCCGGTCAGTGTCTTTGACAGGATGACCATTGGAAGACATGACATTGAGGTGTGAAGTCTCTGCAATATGGATGAATGTGCGCTCAACTTTAGTGAAGGGGGGTGATGCAGGAGCAATTGGAGTGGAAGGCCTTAGGTCTGACCTGAGAGCTGGAGACAAACGACCAGTCTCAGAGGATTCAGCCTGAATCACTTCTCCAACCACAAGGCGGTCATTGTGGGAAATCACAGCGGAAGGTGTGGCCAACTCTACTTCTAGAATATGATCTCCACCAGAAGGAGACTTGCGAGTGTCCCCAGGTGAGAACAGAACAAGAGTTTTGGATGCATCCTCTAAGTCAGGGTCTGCATCAGCAGCTGAAGCATGCTCCCTTTGGCCTCTGTGGTCCTCAGCCATAAGTGTTGAAGGCGCAGCATCCTGGCTGTGTTCAGTGCTTTTCTGACTGGCCTCACTCTTTGACTCGCTCTTTGTAACATCATCATCCTTCGGCCCCAGAGATTCGAGGACCACTTGATCTTGTGTGGCAAAGCTTCGGCGCAAAGGCAGGGTACCAGTCAGCATTACAGTGAGGAAGTCTGCTCTTTTAGCCTGCAGTTGAGGAAGGATATGAACATGCTCCTTCTCATCACCCTGGCCTTTCGTGCGATAGTCTGGTGAAGGCAGTGATGAGGTGTTCTGTTTTGTGGGCGACAACACCTGTAAAAAAACAAACAAAAAAGCAGAATTCTTTTTTCAAAATTGATTCAACTTAGGACAAGCCTGTCCACAATACTGAACAAAAACATGATGGCAAGAGAGAGCCAGTGAAAAAATGTACCTCCTGATACGGAAGCAGAACTTGCCATTATACATTCACAGTGTGCAATTTTTTTGACAATCGTATTCTAAAACTTAAACTGCCAAAATGATTTGAGGTGACCGTCCAATAACTGGTTCGCTTTGCAGACTGTGAGGCCACAGCTGTTAATCTGAAGCAAATACTTGCACTGAACGAAACATTGGATTAGATGTACAGTTTGGATATAGGGTTTAATTTCATGGTCCAAAATGCTCATTGAGGTTGGAATGAGACAGACAGTGTTAGCCAAAGATTTGAACAGGTATAATGTTCATGCCATCCCACCACAAAGAAAATAGTGGCAAAAAAACCCCCAAACAAAATAGAACATACCTCAAATACTACTTTAGATTACCTTAGAGAAATTGCTCGAACTCATCCTCGACACGGTTAACCTTAACCACAGAAAGTGGAAGCAATCGGTCACTTAAGCACAGCACCCAGTGTGCGTTCTGTAGGGTCTTGCTTAAAGGATCATATTAGTGGTGAAAAGGCAAAGACTAACAGTGGCCCTACTTCAGTCACTTGATGGTGCAGGGACTATAACAAGCATCTCTGTCGTCACAAGTGTGTTTTTCAAACTTTTAGGGTACCACTGTCAGAGTTGCAGAGAAGCTCTACATCACTTTACAATGCCACTTGGAAAAGGTTTTGCGGATTGACAAAAGAACACTTTAATTGTCTGAGAAGAACTTGTGGCACAAAGAATCGTTCCCATTGCTGATTAAGGGAGGATCATTTCTTGTGGCTATTTTTACAGAGAGCTTACCATCAAGTTTCACATGTAAAACTCCTGAGACATTAAGCGAAACAAAATAGCTATCTACATTGTGGAATACCAAGATGGAGCTCAGGACTGATTTCATTAGAGATGCCTCAAGAAAGGTCATATCACACATCATAGCATCTAAAAGCACTTGATTGAAGCAATTACCGAATCAGTTAAATAAGGGCACATTTTGCTGCAGTTTTCTCAATAGTCAATTGCTTTTACCAATAAATCCATAGTCCACTAAAAATACAAAAGTATATGATGTAGCCACTAGACAAAATTTAGACATCTGAAACAAGTAATTTATTGTTTCTTTCATTCAGTATTTGTGTATCTGTGTGTATCAGCAACTCTTCCTCACCACATCTCTGTTGTATTTCATCAGTTAACCAGAAAGTGCTAGACCAGGGGTGGTCAATCCTGGTCCTGGAGGGCCGCAGCCCTGCATGTTTTCAATGTGTTCCTGCTCCAACACACCTGAATCTCTTTGGTGTCATCATGCAGCCAGATGATGAGCAGCTTATTGCAATCAGGTGTGTTGAAGCTTGGACACATTGAAAACATACAGGGCTGCGGCCCTCCAGGACCAGGATTGCCCACCCCTGTGCTAGATCAAAGTAAATGAAGGGAGAGAAAGAGTGGTGGACAAAGAAGAGATGCTGACCTCAACAGAAAGCCAATCCACACCTGTACCTTCAAAAGCCCACCCCATGCTCCAAACATGGCTGTTGTGGGAGTAAGTGCAGCAGGCTGACCACATGCATGCCTTACACACCACCCCCACAGGTTGATGCCACATAGGCAACAAAAGGACACAGCACAATGGTCCCAGTCCCAAAACCCAGGGTCTAAATAAGCCCTCACTGATGCTTACCCAAGAGACACACAAGTCCAAAGATTACTTTCACAAAACATTAGTAACCACTAAAGAGCTTCAAGTAACAGCCATTTTCCAGAAAAAATGACTGCAGGTAACTCTATTTGTCCTCAAAAACAATTTTATTGTTATTTTGGTTATACATAAGCTTTTCAAGATTGTCTAGATTACATACATTGATAAAAAAGGCACAAAAATGCATTGTAAAGTTTATCTTAGCACACACACTCTGATATCGGGTGGTTTTCAAGTGTTTCCTTCTAAAAAAAATTACCATACAGTCTGTACATCCTGAACCTAAAGAAACATGCTTTTAGAGGTTAATTCTCACCCCATTGTTTACTACTTGTTTGTGTATATGTACACCATAATCATTTCAATTTACAAAAAAGTTGAAAGGCATGCTTTATTTGTGAATTATACCAGTAGTGCTATACAGTCATAATGCAGTAGGAAAAAATGCTCAAATGTACTCTGCATGTAAGACACATTCACCAATCATCATACTGGATGTGAATGCTTCAGACCTCTTCCACTCACATACATTATCTCTGTCCTTATTGCCCAAACTTTGAGGAGTAACTTAGTTATAGATCTGTCACATCATCCCTCGGTTTTTGTTGCCGTTAATGTCAGGGTGCCTTGAAGCCACTGCGAGCAGAGTAGAACAAAAACACATGGGCTTCTGGCTTGAATTAAAATGGCCTATTCATCAGCCACTTCAACCCCAAGTCTAGATAACATGAGCAGGGTGCAAACTCTTATTCACACATACAAATAAAAATGGACAGACTTTAGCAGCAAAGAAACCAGCAACAGAGAAAGGTCTCTAAAATCAAGAAAAGGTGAAATACTTGACTAAAACTCGAAAGCAGTTTTGAAGGGGTTCGTGTCTTGTCTGGAATATGTCAGTGATTAACACAGTCTCAAAACGTTTATACTATGAGCTCAAGCTCACAAAGACTGGTGGATATCCTACTTCTGATGTTTTGTTGTTTTTTCTCTACCCCAACCAATATTCTCCTTCAGGAATCTGAATGAGACCAGTGAGACACTTTTGCTATCACACAGTTCTCATTATCTACTCAAGACTGGTTGTTTTTCCTCTCTTCACAAGATCAGTGTAGGGTGGTAATGCGGGTACATGATGAGAACAAACATCTGAAGTAAAAGGTGAGTGTGTAAAATGAAGCAAGAAGTTGGAGGGGGAGTAGAAGTGAGACTGTAATCAGTAATCTATCTGCCAGTGCTTCGATTTGTCAACCATCTATCAACCTCATTCCAGATCAGCTGAGACTGACATTACAATGCAAAGGGTTCTCCAGTATAAATTGTCATGGGAGGTTGGAAGTTAAACCAGCAGTTTGTCTTTGCCGTCACACTTAAGTATGCAGCTGATGGTCAACCGTGATAGTTAACAACCATCTCATTGACAAGAACACACTCAAATGTTTAAATGCTCTTTGGAGTTTAGGTTTAATGAAGAGCAATTTTATGTGACGATAACTTAATACTGATCTAAAACTGTGAAGAATGTTCATCTGTAAAAAGACACAAAACAGTTGTGTGTTCCCCATTGATAGTAATATTTACAATATGCCTGATGTAATCCATGAAAGTCAGAGGAAGCAATACATGTGCATTGGGGTTAATTGTTGGGAAGGAGAATGAGGCTTTATTTTAATATCGACAAAATGAGATTCAAAAGTTTGATGGTGAAATATTAAAAGAATTAAAACAGATCTTAGTGAACTAGTTTAGTTGAATTTAGTTGGTTCGTTTGAACATTGATCAACACTGCTGCTAATGAAAATCCACACTGAAACAGTCCCCATTTGGGAGTTTTACATGATTTTTACATGATTGCAATCCAATTTTTTAATGACTCAATATACTTTATGTAGATATGTTGATTTCACAGAAGTAGTAGCAATGTGAATGAGAAAAATCTAAAACAAATCAACCTTGATTGTACTCTCAGCCTGCTGGAAACACATTTTAGTATGCAAGCAATATGCTGAGTAATTGTGATTTTCCACTTCATTTAAACGAACATCCAAATTTATATACATATTTTTATTTACATAGCCATATTAAATAGTTTAGTGATAAGTTACTTTCTATTTGCACTTCTCATCTGACACTTTTTGTTGCAAAGGTTTGACACACAGTTGCAGCTTTTCTCATGATCTTGGATTTGTTTTTCTCAATTGGCAAAGACAAAAAGTAAGAACTGAATTTTGCACTCCAAAATGCATTACAACTGCTGCATTGACCTGTTTTCAAGGTAAAGTACACTATTCCTCTGGAACAACATCTTTCAACATTGGAAGTTCATTTCTTTAAATTAAGGGCAGACAGGAAGGAGGTGTTTTTTCAGTTTGCCAGCTCTTCACTGAACAGTGCACCAATGACTCTCAGATGGTTGGCCAGGACTTGACAGCTCCACATCTCCTCTACTCACAGATTAAACCATACAAAACATCACAGACTTCTTCCAGCCAAAAGCTCATCTTCAAGTGTTTAAGTAATTACAGTACAGTGGTGTTTCACACAGTCACAGACATTTCACAATGAATGTGTGCATCATGCAAACAGCAAGTCTAATCCAAGCAGTCGTAAAGGCCTGAACAGTCTTGGTTACTGTCTCCAATGTTGATTTTTACTTTATATCCAACTTAGTGTAGCAGCAAAGTGAGCTAAGACATCCTAAAGCTTGTCCAGAAGTGACTGCAAACTGCCTTCTAGAACACACAAAACACAATAAAATAACAAAAAAACGCATTGCGGTAGCAGCTAGTCCACTTCATACATTTTCTAAGTGGTTGTACTTAATGCTATACTGGATACAAAAGAAGCAAAGTGTCATGAACTCCACATGAAGTAGCACCCAAACAAAACTTGGTGCTCCCTTCATCAGGCTATAAGAGGTTTTGGAACACACACACACACAGCCCAAATACAAGGCTAGGATAACAGAATATTCAGTAAATAAAAAGAAGGTGCATATGCTGTGAATGCTCTTTTAGCCCTTTAATACGAAGGAAGTCCCTGGTTTGGATTCCATTGCACAAATGACCTTCCTTGCCATTTTAGTGTAGCCAGGTTGGAATAGCATTCATATAATTCTCAGACCCCTTCTCTGAAGCAACAGTCACACATTATTTGTTGACTAACATAGTGAAGATGACTGGACTGAATTTACTTGAAAACTAGCAGTTTCTCTTTGACTGAAACAATCACTCACTCAATGCATAACGCCAGAACAAAACAAAGATACACTAAACAGTCTAGAGTCAATTTGAACATTATATAACACATCGCGTGTAATCCGTCTCTGGTTAAGCTGTTCATAAGATCTGAACATGCATTTGAAATATACAATGGTCATGGATGTTCAGACTTTTAGTTATTTTTTCCTTTGTTTGAGCACTTACTGCTCTTCTCTCTGATATTTGTTGACCCAGCATACACACTGATGTCTGGTATTTTTCTTAAAACCTTCAGTTTTGAATGTTTATCACATCCACAGACTTCTTGCTCTCTGTGGGTACACTGAAACAAGCTACTTGTTATCTGGAAAAAGCTTTTTAGTTTTAACAGATGAATCAGGGAGTTTAGAGTTTGACTTGAAATGATGATAATTACTCCAACAAACTGTTACAAACTTTTGTTCTGGACAAAAAAATTAAGTATCTTGTAGAAGTGTTAAAAAAGTGGAGAAATATAGAAGCCTGACTTTGGCCCCAGTGAAAGAAATGTAATCAACACTATTATTCTGATTCACGCTATCATTCCTCAGTAGGAAGGAAAAGCAGTTGATTTTTGACACCGCTTTTTCAGGCTGAATTGTTTTCAACATTTTGAAAAGATTTTGTTAATCTACTAAATTTCTGTTACTTTAACAAAACAGAATAAGTTGTCTCACAACCAACTGTTTGAATGCATATTCATTGGGTAGGAATTGTAGGACGGTGTCAGTCCTGATCACAGGATGTTTGCACTCAATCCAATGAAGGAAAACCAGCTTTTTTTTTAAAACCCTTTCAAGTAGTTTACCAGGAGTAAAAAGTGAGGTCACATTCCTAACTGAATCTGCCAGCATGCCGAGTTGCCTTTTTCTGGGTAACAATAAAACACACCGTGCCAGTATTTCCCGTGTCCGTTCTGCTGATAAAACGCGACTGACGGTGAATGGTATTTTGTCTCCCTGATATGAAATGGAAGAAATCCCAAAACACCAAATCTTTCTGATGACAGTGATTCTTCTGTTTCTTCTAATTGTTTAGAAAATTTGACGACTTTCCAAACAGGAGGATCCATTCTAAATTAGCCACTGTTTGTACTTTATGACTGAAGTAAAGCCAAAAATATGCTAAAAACTCATGACAGAATTTGGCCATATTACAGTAAACTGAAAAAACTTTATGGACAAAAAACATTTCAACTGTAACTTTAAAGCCAGAGTTTTCACGTATTGTGGGATGGATATCCCTGCTCTGACCATCTTAGTCCTAAAGTGCATCAGTATAAAAAAAAGACGAATGTCTCAGGGATGTCAAAGGAAGCACACGAAATAAACAGTGATCCAAACACAACCTGCCAAACCACTGAAAAAAACTCACTGAGGGATTTTTCACGAGATTCAATGAAATTCAAATTCGAAAACCAATCATGTAGCACAGGAGCACAAATAATCCTTTCCTCCAACATATTAAAGAAAAAGACAAATAGACCAAGCTGAAACCCTGACCTTTTTTCTAGGATGGATCATGTACTTTTTTAAAGTCAAGTTACATCACAGTCTCACTATCAAGTTCCGACCATACATCAGACCATCCAAACTTGGTATATCCTGAGTAAGATTGCAGGACCTGGGGGTTTAACCCTGCCAGTGCCTGCTGGATTGCCATTTACCATCCACATTTTTTTCCATTTTGTCACTGGAGCATTATGTGGAAAAACAAAGAAGCAAATCAAGAATGTGCTCTGGAAGACTGAGATTAAAATGAAAACACAACAAATACAGCCTTTCCTCAATGACTAAATTCATTTTCATCATAGGTGAAGATTTGAAATCAAGTTCAAGCTCAGAAACTCACAACATAAAACATTTACTTTGGAGTAACCCTGAGTCAGAATAAACCAGACCTTGAATGGGCACATTCATTTGACTCTTTTTTTTCAGAAAGCTGTTCAAATTACAATAAAAAAAATTAGTTTTTTAACCAGTAAAGTGTTGCTGAAGCAGAATGCTTATCTGTGGTGTGCCTAATGATGCTGCTAGTCTGAAAGTTAGACTCGGTTTAATCAGACAATCGTGTGAACTACGAGAGCTGTCAAAGCAAGAGAGCTGCCAGACGTTAGAATGCTGCATTAGAGACTGCATTGGTGACGGGGGTGTGAGCTGGTGTCAGCAGCACACTCAGATCCCACAAGCCACAGGCAGTCTGCTGCCAAGTTTCAACGAATGATGTTAACTGGTTGGCGTCAAACAGGTCAAGAAGAAGGAATCAGCCAGTTCTAATGGTGAGTTCAGTTCAGTGAGTAAATGAAGCAATTTACTAAGTAACAAAAGACAATTCTGCTCAATGCCGAGCAGATTGCAAAAACAGATAGCTAGCATGTCATTGAATGCAAAAGTGGGGCTAAAATTCCCAGTGGCTGATCCGATCCATACAAACAATCATGTTTCCCCAGAAATGGTTCATGGGTAATTTCCATCACACTGACTCATTGGAATTACTGCTTTTTGAGAATTTTTTCAGTCAGGGTCTAAATTAACAAAGATTATGACTGGTGACAGCTTTGAATAAAGTGTGATGGCACTCATATTTGGGTTAAATTTGATTTTCATACACTGAATGACAACAATATATTTTTAATCTGTTTCGAGACTGTGCTTTGTAGCTGGTGAAGGCTACAACATGAAGCAACTGGGACACTCAGAACTACATGCTGACAGGAATACTGTTTGGACTGCAGATGTGTAACGTTTATTGTGACACTTTTTATGATGTGAGCTGTTCCTCACATTGCTTCACTCATCTTAGATCTTTGGATTAGAACCTGTGGTGTGAGCCTGCTGCCAAATATCAATTTGTTTGAATGCTGGTTGTCACCATACAGCAAATACCCTGTGTTTAGCATGTGCAGTGTCTTACATCCTAACAGTCTTAGCTCAGCAAATTTGTATTGTTGTTCTTGAGGTATTTGGTCCTAAACAGAGAGCTTGGACACATATTTCACCAGATAAGTAGACAGAGGACTTCTGCACTTTGCAAAGACTGAACCTTTGCACCAAATTGCAATCCACCAACACTCACTTTGCCTCAAGGAAATGTTCTCCCAACTCCTGACAGAGCACGTTTCAACACTGTGCACGTGTGTGTGCAAGTATCAGGCTGAATGCCGTGTTGTTGCATCTTTACAGTCATTTTGCTTTTGTCATATTCATGTAAATAATATAAATAAATGCAGAGTTTTTACAATCATTTCAGAGCATGAAATCAAAGCATATGATCAAGTGAAATATGTGAAATTGTTTTAAGGTTTACCTTAGCACTGCTATTTTACTTTTTTTGCTCACTATTTTCCAGACTGAACATGACAACAGACTTAGTCTAAAAAAGATGTGAGTGAGTAACTGTGAATTTATTTATTTCTAACCCCCTAAAAGACTTTTGTACACACTCCTCTTTTCATACATAGAATTTAATAAAGTGAGAAACAGAGCTGATTGAGAGATTTCTTTTGTGGCAGAGGGCCACAGACAGGTGGTGATGTATTGCTCTGTGGATGGGCGATGAAACTCCGAAGTCACAGTGCAAAACTTCATTCATCAGGAGCAGCGTTTTACTATGGTACATCTTTCAATTCCATGAAAAAAAGAGGAATGTCAAAAGAAATAAATGCACAAATACCACAAAGCTTGACAGTGTCTTAGCAGCCCTACACGCCTCCATATTCCTCGCTTTCATACAAACAACATTTCAATAGTTACAATATGCCAGGACTGTGGTGTGTGCAACATCAGAGGATTTTACAGTTTATTGCATGGAAACTCATCTTCAGCACTTCACTCTTCCTCCTTTTATCCACTCTTCTGGAACTCAGTGTGAACAAGTGTGTGAAAGTGTTGACAAGCACAGCAGTTTGCTCTACATTAGTAATATGGCTTGTGTTTGATGACAATGTGTGACTGCTTTGAAGTCTGCACTGCTCTATATGTCTGTAATTCATGTACCTGTGTGTGTGTGTGTGTGTGTGTGTGTGTGTGTGTGTGTGTGTGTGTGTGTGTGTGTGTGTGTGTGTGTGTG
>JAUESE010065935.1:0-13678 GCA_032274725.1 Malacoctenus triangulatus
GAGCGCCTGCCACAAATTATATTTTTGACAGCAGCATCTTCCTAAATCCTAATTTAACTAAATATGTTGCTTCTTAACTCCGGTATGAAGGCATATTTCTCTCTCTCGTCGATTAGAGTAATTTGGGGAGGAGAAATCCTCCCCCGTCCCTCTTTATTGTCTCGCTTTCCTTTCTTCAGCACCATGTCTCTCATGTTCTTTCACCTTCCTCCTTTCACTAATCCCTCCTTCTTACAACCACTCCACCCAACCCTCCCTCCCTCCCTCTCTCCCTTCACTCTCCCTCCTGTGTCCCCCGCTCCTCTCCCTCCCTCCCCTGCAGCTCCCACCATGCTGGTGTCATTCTGTTCCTCGGGGTAACACAGACGCAGGAAGTTGGTAGATAAGCCAGGATTTGAGCTCCGATTATCTGCCTGCCTGACTCGCCCGCTCCCTCGCTCTCCCTCGCCTCCAACCGCAAGGCCAGATTGGCCTGAATCCTATTTTTAGGCCGCAGCCAAAGAGACAATCCTTTTCCTTTTCCTGGATTATGCGTCTTTTGGCCACACTCGGAGATGTTTCGCACCGGTTTTCGGTCGTTAGCGTCTATTCCTCTGTGGGGGTGAGCCAGCCAGCGCTGGTTTTTGCTTTAACAGCCAAATTAACAAGTGCAAATTTTCCGCGGTCCCACAGCACCACGTTGCAGCGACACAGAGACCTAATTAATTAGCAGTTTATCTAAAAGCGATCTCAGCTGTCCTGAATCCCCACTGCAGCCCCGCTTTAATGTCTCCCATGGAAGACACGCGGCCGCGCCGCAGAGGCAGACGCGCGCTCCGGCTCCAGTGTCGCTGCAGCGATGCAGAGTCGAGCCCCGCATCATTATTTCGGGTGAGGTGTCGATTACTTTTTTCAGAAACCTTTTTTTTTTTTTTATTTTTTATTCCTCCCGAGCTGAGGCAGACGGGAGGAATCATCCCCGAATGCCGGAGGTGACAAGAGATCCCCGGGGCAGTTGGTGTTTGACGTTGACTGCTATTGAATTTTCATGGAAATGAGAGCAGACTCTCTCCGCAAGCCGAAACCGGAAAAAAATCTCAAGGCTTTCTCCCTCTTCTTCCTCACTTTTACCTGTGCATCTCGCTTAATGTTGCCGCCGTGCTCGTCTCTGCCGCCCTGGCTTTGGTCGGAGGCCTCGGACTTGGTGGTGGTGGTGGTGTTGGCGGCGTCTTTCGCTGGGGACGCCGCGTCGGTGGCCTCGGGAACCTTCATCGTTTCAGTGCCGACGGGATCGGACATTCTCATTGCAAAGTCTTACAGGGAGATGCTGGCAAACACGGGGAACCTGCAAGACAGGAACGAGGCAGCTTCTTTGAGGAAAGACCGGAAAAATAGTCGCACATCAAGATAACGAACGTTTATCTCAGATTAGAAGAAATGAGAGGCGACAAACGAGGATGTTGCTGGATATCTTTATTGGGTTTATTGAGGTTGGAGCTTAAAGATATGTAGATGTGACTCTCTAAATGCAGCGAGGTTAATGAGTTTGCGTTCTTCAATCTCAAAGAGAAGTGTTTGATGACTGGTGTTAAACAGTGGCATTAACAGGGACAAATGATTTATTGGTTCAGAAATTACCGCAAAGATATAATGGATCGAGAATAATCAACATCATAACCAAAAATGTCACAGTGACAAAGGGCAGCAGCAGCAGGAGGAGGAGGAGGAGGAGGGAGAGGGAGGAGGAGGAGGAGGGAGGCAGACGGTGTCACCACCACAGTCTGTGGTCATCAGTCACTGCTTCCTCTCTGTGCCGTCTCGCAGCTCTGCAGCTGTTAGGCTGGAGACAATGGACACGACTGGACAAGACGCAGCAGGAGCGCGGCGCCCCTTTCAGCCGGCTGCACCGAATCGGTGCCTTCGCTTCGCGCTTCGGCCTCGTTCGTTACCGTTTGGTTATCGAAGGAAACTCGCTTTGGAGATAAAAGAAGGCGACGCTGGAACATACGCTCCTCTGCACCTATGGCCCGCTGCAGGACGTATCAGTGTAAAGCCATGACCTCCTTATGTTGAAGTCATGGTGCGAGTTCATCCTGCTGATACGCCCTAATTATGCAGGCAGGCCCCATGCAGGGCAACACACACTCACACACACAGACACACACTCGCAAGAAGGGAGGGCAGACATCTGTTACAAGAGAGCGATGATTAATAGGTTAATTAGAAACGGGCTCATCAGTTTCACTTTGCACATCAAAACAGGATCCACACATGACAGCGCCGAGTGAAAACGAGCGCGTGAACGCGGCGCGTGCGTGTTCCAGCCTTCCACCAAACGTCGGTGGTCTTCAAACCTATTTGCGCGGCATTGATCCGCCTGTTTCGTATCAGGCTGCCGAGCGAAAGCGGCTGTTTATCTTTTCCCACCGGCAGAGATGAGACGCCGAGCGGGAGGTCTGGGGCCCTCCCGTCGCTCCGTCACGCTGCAAAACGGCGCCCGATCGGGGGCTCCGCCGCTCCGGGAGAGGCGAGGCGTGCGCTCGCCACGGAAGCTAAGAGGTTAGCTGAAATTTAGCCTGCCGCTGGAGAGTCAAGCGGTGGAATTTCAATGACCTGTCAAGAGGCTTGACAAAAGCAACGCCGGTCTCTGCTTTACATTATTCTTACATTCTGAAAGGAAAAACAGCTTAATACTCCAGAGTGCAGCGCACGCCTCTGAATATTTAGTGTCTGTTGCTGACATTTTGATGAGTGGAGTCTCTCGAGTCGCCCCGTTGAAGGTTTGCAATATTGGACAGATATTTTGGAGGGCTCTCGCTCGTGATGGACGGACGGTTTTGTCCCTCACCGAATCACTCATTCCACCCAACACATTTCATCACGGGAGCGCCGCCGCCGCCGGACTAAATTTGGCGACAGACTTTGATGCGTTTGGATTGCGCCGTCTCGTCTCTCGTGGTCGAGGTAATTGCGCCGGGCGCCTGTTTGGAATCCCTGATGTTTTGACTGCATAATATAGATCATCACTCGGTCCTTAGTGCTGCATTAGGGAACTTAGAAGGGAAGCAAATTGGTCTCTTATGGGCGAGACTGAAAACAGACATCATTGGTTTTTTTTTCCCCCAATATACATAAATCAATAAGTGACATAAAACATTCAGGACTTTTTCAGTTCATTTTTTTTTTAATTAATCCTCAAATTACAAACCACTACAAGCTATTTTGATTACAGCTCATGTTGTGCTCTATATTCGACATCACATCCGATCACTACCTCTGAAAAAAGGAGAATATGTTGGTTTTTTGCTTTTATTTTGGTAACATATAGGCAATTATGCTAAGCTATGTCACAGGATGGCAGTTTTTACTATCCATCTGAAGGTATTTCACTCAGAAACAACAGTGTAACGCTCACTATGATAGTTATTTCACTTACCTGTCATGAGACACGTTCACATTTGCGTCTTCTCGCAAAATGTCGCGAACACTAGCCGTGCACGTGTGGACCGACCTGAATAGAAACGGTCTCCGGCTGTCTATACATAGGAGGCGGAGTGAAACAGGAGCACTCACGTACTTGTTGCGTAGCCAGTGATGGTTGTGGCGAAGGAGGGTGTGTCCGGTGAGGTCGACGAGGCTGCGCCTACCGATGCCAACCGAGACTGTTCTGCCCATGTCTGCTTCAGCTGCTGCGGACAGCGAGCGGGGCCTCCGGTGCCCTCATGACCCCTGCCGACCTGCAAACCGAGAGGAGGCGCAGGGGGGGGGTTAGAGTGCGGGAGGGAGGGGGAGGGGGGGTCACCGAGGTCACGTGGATCTGACAGGCGGCCGGGACGGTCAGCAACTCTGCGATATTTGTGCGTGGTGTGTGGGCAAATAAATAAATAAAGGGGGAAAAAAGTTGAAGAGTGTGTATTTATAGGCCTGTGCGTGCTTATGCTCCATAAATAATGGATGAGCACGGAGATTGGGAGTGCGGCGGAGGGAACAGGAGAAGACGCCCCGGCCAACCCCATAGAAAACACACACACACACATACACACACACACCGAGCATCAGGAATTCAGAGCGCAGCAGAGGGAAAGATGGCATTTCTCTGCTCAAAAACCCTCTGCCTTTTGGTGACACATTCATTTCAAATGGCCTCACGTACGAGCTCAAATTTTTTTTTCCCCCCCTCCCTGGGGCCGACGCTGGCCCGCCAGGGCGGGCATCAGAGAGCGGCGACGTATCGACGCGATATCGGGGAGAAATCGCAGCCGATTAGTTCCTCCTCCATGTTGGCTCGGCTCGCTCTGTGCACTCGGGTGTAGTTGCCAAATGAGTCTGCTAAACATCAGATTAGCGCTTTAATCTTTATCATTTGGCCTATTAAACCCCGGCGAATACTGAAAAGCAGCCATTCGGTCACCCCACAGCTCAGCGCTACAACCTTCAACATCTCCTTTTGTCTGATCAGCTGCCCTCAACACAAAGAAAATCAGCTGACGGGAACAAAACACAGAAAGCGGTCGGAGAAGATTTCACATTTCAGCGAGGGAAATTGTTTCTCGTCACGCAACCAATCAAATCTCTCGACAGCTGACCCAAGCTCCTCCCTGTCATACATCCTTCTGCCTCCCCCCCCTCCCTCCTCCCTCCTCCTCACCCCCTCCCTCTCTAATCTCCGGCAAGGTGCCATGCTGACTCTGGCACCCAGCTGTGCCAAGGTGTGGCTGCCGCCGCTGCGGCTCCCAACATGTTCTCCGCTGCGACCCCGATACCAGCCAGGAAAAAAAAAAAGAGGGGGGGGGGGGGAGAAAAGGAAGGTCAAGTGGGCGCCCCGCTCACTTTCACGCACGACACCTCCGCCTGGAGCCGCAGACGGAGCGCGAGGATGACGGGTGGGAGGGAGGGAGAGACGGTGCCAGGAACAGTCGCCATTTGGTGCGTTGCTTTTGTTCGCCTCGCAGAACCACCAACAACACAACTCCCACCAGCTCGAGAATTGTGTTTTCCATCACACATTTTTTTTTTTTTGCAAATTTTCCTCTTGGCACGAGCACCTAAGGCGAGACCAATTCATCAAACACTCGTCTGGAGAGCAAAACCTTGTTCGTTGGTAATCTATCACAGAGTGAGAGCCTTTTTAAGATGGAACCACCTGTATCTTTATCGTCTTGTTCCTGGATGCTCTTATCTCTCTCCCTTGTCTGCTCTTATCTCTTTTTGAATGCACCCTGCAGTTTTTTTTTTCCCTCTTTCTTAAAACACACTTTTGCATGTGCAGCAGGAGAGTCATCTTAAGGCTGCGGCTCTCCGTGGAGTCCTCGTCGCTCTGAAGACGAAGAGGTTGGAGCTGCCAAATAAATGTTAGAATTGGGAAAATGTGGAGCTGGGCGCTTGTAATTCAATGCTGGTCCTGCAGCTAACACACACACACACACTCACACAGAGTGTTGAAGTTGCAGCTGAGTCTGGCCGTGGGCGCTCCGGGGTTTTTATGACCGGAGCTGCCGAGTGGCTGGTGCAGCGGCAGGATGGCTGCGGGACTTCACGGCGAGCCCGTGTGCTCGCTCGAATGCCAACACACACCTGAAAAATGTTTTGACACACACACGGACGGGAGGGGCGGCAGACCACCCCCTCCCTCCTTCCCACCGCGACCTCCCCGTTCAATAAGTGCTCGACAGCTCCGAGCATTCTCACGCAGCGGCGAACTTACACAGACGCTCCGCCCGCCGGCGCCTCCACCAGTTCAGAGCCGAAGCTGCCAGGGAGTGGTTCATTGGTATTACGCTCGCCGCAGAGCGCGGCAAACCTGAAAAAGGCTCCCTCAGGCATCGTTCAGCTACCTTTATTGCCGTGGCCGACGGTGAATCAGCAGGCTCACTCACACACACACACACACACGGAGGGATGCATCAAACCTGCCCATCTGCACACACGTATTCATGAATGTTTCACAATGCAGTTATGCTCAATTAGAAGTGTCAGAATGCAGCCGGCATGGAGGTAATCAGACGCACAAATAAGAAAAATGGTAATTTTCTGCACACACAAACACGCATCCCCCCCCCTTCTCTCTCTCTGCACACGCATGGAAATTAATTCTATGAAAAACCCACAGCGGGGGGGTCACACGGGTGGCCATCAGCCGAGGCGAGTTAATCACACGCCAGGCTCTTAACTGGCTCCTATCGCGGACGATTACACTCGATGGCAAGCTCATAATGAGTGCGTTTCCAATGCGGCTGGTGGCGGCGAGCGCAGCAACGGGCAGAGAACTCGAGTGTGCTCGTGTTCATCCCCTCCTTTAAGCGCACAAACTCACCTGCCTCTCTCGCGCTCTCCCTCGCTCTCGCAAAGGCTGACCTTTCCCTCCCACACCTCCGCTCTGCGCCGATCAGGGGCTCTTGTTGGGGCTATAACTGGCGCAGCCAGGAGGTGAAGGACCCTCGATCACCCTCCCCTTCCTTCCCTTCTATCTGCTCAATCCTCGCAGAGAACAACAAGAGACATGAGTCGAAGAAAAAGGGTGGAAAGGATGAGAGCGAAAGCTCCGATCATTTTGGAAACACCTGAAAAAAAACAGAGGCTTTTTTTGTCTTCCCGATGACCTTCTTGGTCACCGAATGCAGCGCTTTAAAGCCGAGGCACGGGATGCAAAAAGGTGCCGCCGCGTCTGCTTTTGTGTGTCACCTTGTTCGGCTTTTTTATGCACCAAAGATTTTTAACCCACATTTCCGCAGGATTCAAGAAAGGCAGCTTCCCAAACAACCCGCTGCAAAAAGAGACGGATTCAGAATGAGTCTGCAGACCGCAGGACGCGCACCCTGACTAATAAAATCAGGCGTCGCATAAACAGTTAATTAGGTTTCTAATGCCGATTCTCAGCGCTGCGATAAAATTGATTTTGGTGTTTTGCTTAACTGAGTAACTAATCTCCCATTTTCAAGCCATTTCTGCTAATTGCGAAGCGAGGAAAAGCACTGACAGGGGAGCGATGTAATTGGACCAGAAAACGATTAGGGCAAAGCCTATGAAATTATATCACTTTCATAGGCTTCTTGCCTGGATTTCGGGGGGTGACTGAGGGTGCGTCGGTTTAAGGAACTGCGAGTAATGGCTCAGACTGAATTAGAACAGCTTGGAAAAAAAAAAAAAGGAAAAACGAAAACGGGATACAAGCACAAATGAGTGTCTAATTGTGCTGCGCGCTCTGCCTCCGGGTCGCATGAGGCAGTGCGGCGCGGCGGAGGTGCAGCACAGCCGGGCATTAATAAATTAAATCCACAGCAGAGCATGTAGGGTAATCCATTACCTATCCCACAGGAGAGCTTCCGGGGGAATATCAATCGGGGCAATTAAGAGTTGAAACAATAAACACCGACAAAACTAACATGCAACTCTTGCAGTTTTATTCTACGGAGTCTTATGAGGGAGGCGGGAGAAAAAGTCGGCTCGAGTCATTAAAAGTCCATTTGCAGACAACACCTGCAGAACAAACAGTGGAGGGGGGAACAGGGGAGATAAGAGGACGAGCTTGGCGGGAGAACAATGCGGAGGGAAGCCTCTTATTGGCTGATCTTAATTATCCTCGTAATGGAAAGCGGAAGCCACACGGGCGAAGCAGCCAAGAGATTTTTTCCAACACTCGGCGAGGAACAATGCGCTGACGACCGTGCCGAGTCTCACCTTAGTGCGCCGGAGGAACGAGACCACATGCCTGCTCTGTGCCATGCAACGATAGAGGAGAACATGGGGAGGTTTTCCCCAGCAAATCAGGCGAGAAAAGACGAAAAAAATCAACCCAGACATGAAAGAGAAAATAAATAAAATGCAAAAAAAAGAATCAGAAACATAATCATAAATCAAAGGCATTTCTGCTCACTGTGGAAGCAGTGGGAAGCCTGCGGGACAGACGTACCTGCCCAGCCGCTCTGCCCTCCATCCCTTCTGCTACGCGACCGCTTAGTTTCCATCCGAACAGGAGGCGCAATTAAGCCGGGGCGAGGAGGCTGGAGTCCGCACTCCCAGCTCGCTCCTCGGCAGCTGCGTGCTGCCTCCTGCGCGCTCGCTCGACTGAGTGAGAGTGTAAAGACGGGGAGAGGAGAGTGTAAAGAGAGCGAGGAAGGGGAGGGAGTGGGTGTCACAAAGAGAGAGAGAGAGGGAGAGAGAGGGAGGGAGGATGGAAATGGAGGGAGGGAGAGTGCTGGGAGAGCACAAGTCTACCTGCCACAACCCATCAAGCCAGCCAGCCTTGGAGACAGTGCCAAATCAACAGCTGGCCCCCGTGTGATGTCAGAGCTCCGGCAGCCAGTCACGGCAGCCGATGCCGTCCGACCAGCCGGCCGGCGCTACGGAGCGCTGCCTGAACCAAAGTCACCAGCTAAATGGGGCTCTTCATTAGCTACTCTGCTTTAGGATGGAGGCGGGGGAAAGGAGGAGGAGGAGGAGGAGGAGGAGGAAAGGGCAGGCAGGGACATGGCATAGATGGAGGAGAGGAAGAGGAGGCAAAAAAAAGAGAGCAAAGGAGGGGAAGATAAGCAAGAGAGGAGAAGAGGATCTCGCGGGGGGGTGGGAGGAGCGACGCATCCAAGCTTAGGTGCTCGAAGACCAGGTGGAGAGTCGATGGGGAGGCGCCGGCCGCTGAGAGGCCGAGCTGTTCGCTGGGCTGCCTTCCCATTAAAAGCTGGCACCCTGCTTTTCACACGAAGAAGACAAGGCTACAGCTAATCCCCTCCGACTCAGACAGGGGGGGAAAGAGAGAGAGAGAGAGAGAGAGAGAGAGAGAGAGAGAGAGAGAGAGAGAGAGAGAGCCTCCACCTGAAATGCCACCTATTACTCCAGCAACAGAAGTGAGATGCTGCAGATTTATTGGACGATCAGCTGGGAAAGCAACGGCGCTAATCGAATGCATCTCACGTAATCACACCTTCAACCTCCTCTTCATCTCAAATCCCGCTTTTTTTCTTTTCTCCAAAGGCACGGAGCTCCGTCCAGTTTTCACACAGCGTGTTTATTTCATCGACAACCGCGTCTCCTTCAGAGATTTCAGCGCTGTGAAAATAATCGCAAAGCACCTCCATCACCGGGTGACTGACAGGCTGTCACGGAACCGGCAGGGGGGCCGGGTCCCGCGCGAAGTCTAGACCGCCGTAATGTGATTGTGTTTTGTCCTTTCGCTCGCTCTGACTTTTAGCGGCAAAAAACACACAGTGGGCGGAAAAAGTTCCTGCTGTCACTTAGCAACCAGGGGCTGCTGCAGCGGCGACGAACGATCCGATCCTGCCTCATGATTGTGCCATTCGTTAGGCGGGGAGGGGTCTCTGAAGAATTTATTACTCTGCTTTTCTAATCCCACGAAAAGGTCGCCAATTGAACAAACAATTTATGGATCAGGCAGATTAATTATTTAATGGTCCCAGACCAAATATTATAGTAAAGAGCGATTCAGCCCCACACCTTTGCGAAGGCGATGAATTATTTAGTCGCCAGGGTCACATCTTTGGTGGAAAGCTATTACAAGGCAACCTTAATATCTGATAAGGCCATCAAGCTCCAAATAGCACCTAACCTGCGTAATGAACGGTCAACAGAGCGCCGGCCACAGCTGGAAATTGCGGCAAAACTCTTTTGGAGGGGAAAAAAAAAAGCAATTATAAGCGGCAAGTTTAAGCCTTCAAAGGGGAGTGATGGAGAGTCTCTCAAGAGCGCATCCCATCATCACGATCGCCGAGCCCTCGCATCCGATGCCAATCATCGTGATACCAATTCTGCGAACCTATCGTGTACAGATCTGAGTGTGTGGCTGCACAACCCTTGTCAAGATGAACACATCATCTCCGTTCACACACACACACACGCACAGAAGCCGCGGGGACTGAACCGGCATCCACTCTCCGCCCACCACCGGGCTCGGCTGGTAATGAAAACGATACGATCATGATGCTCAGTCTCATTGGTGGCAACTAGTATAAGCTCTATCTCTATTAAGTTAATGAGGCGATAACTGTCTGGGACTTGTGCTTAGTGGAATACAGTCATTATGAGTTTTTAATTAATCAAACTGGGTAACTGGATGCAAAACCTCAATAAAAATACTTAAAATATATATTAATGTATTAAAATGGCACTGAATTATAGTAAAGCAATGGAAAGCATGTGTTATCTGCACAGTGTCATGCTTACTTACATCGTAATATCCTATACATTAACTCTAACCCCAATGGCTGAAAATATCAAATATAGGAGTATCTGAGTAATAATTACATGTAATTGCATAAAATTATCACATGTTCCTTGATTCTGCTTCATGGAAAAGTTAAATCTAAATAAAAAAAGACGAAGAAAATAAACACTTTTTGCAACCCAGAGTAAATGCATTAATCATTCAGAGCTACGCTGATGCACAGCGTGTTACTGCCACCAGACTCCCAATAAAAACCATTCCATTTATTGTTTACTTCTATATTTCAAAAGCAGCATTACACTTATGGTGTAATAACAAGGTAGTAAGACACTAAATATGTGTATGCAAGATTCGGCTGTGAAATCATGAAACTAGAAAGCTTGACAGATTAATTACAGCGTAATTTACCGAAGTGGCTAACAGCAGAACATACTGTCCGCTGCGGCATATTACTGGGAGAGACGCGGTGAAGCCAGGCCTAAAAGTTACTAAATTATCTTTCAATATTCACCAGCTGCAGTTTGGTTTTCGAAACATACGCCGAATTGTAGTTTAATAGCCCACGAAGCAGAAAAAGAGGTATTGACTGTGAGATATGTTTTTTTTCGTCGAGGAGAAATGGAGATTAAAATGCTGCGTCGGGTGGGCTAAGCTAGCGGTTCTTTTACCTGGTATCGTAGCCGCGCTAGCGCTGGAAAACGGCAAAACACCGGCGCCCCTGAAGCTGTCACACCGCGGCAAAGAGTGTCCTTCCCCGCTACCTGAGCTCGGCTTATACGCGCCCCCCCCGGCTGCCCGGATAGCATTCACAGCCTGCACCGCTTTACAAGGCACCGTGCAGTGAACTCGTAAGGTTGCCTTACCGCTGAAGGGTTTACACTCGGTGCACACAGCCGCTGTTGTCTGTGCCGCGGGGTGAAGCGGTGTTTGGCGGCGGAGAGGCAGCAGCGTCCTGCCAGGGTTGAGAGTGCGTCAGTGGCTCACGCTCCGCACGCAGGGGCGTTGGAAATATTGCACGTCCCGTCGCAAACCGGATGTGTTTCTTTCTTTACGAACATTATCATTTCAGCGACACGCACCTTGCATGTATTTAATCTCTTTATGTGTTCTGCGTAGCTTCAAACAATCATATAGAAGGTTTTTATTTGTAAGTGCATCGCGAAAACAAGTAGCGCCGCATTCCACGCGGGTTGCAAGTAAGGTAAATCGAGTGTACCCCGAGTTTCCCGGCAAGCAGTCTTACCGCGCAATACTTTTATTTCGCTCCAAAAAAACACTCATTTGGCTCCAACGATGTATTCCAGTTAGTTATCGGGTAGGTAGCGCTTAAATGCATTCACTAATATGATGTTTCTTTATTTATTTCAGCTCAATAACGACATTTTTGCACTGTGAACCATGTGACACAGTTTCCTGAGTCACTGCGTGGCTGGTCGCTTTGTTTACATGCGCGAGTTGAACTATTTTCGTGGAAAACCTTCAGCATAAAACATATCAGAAGTGTTTTGTTGAATATTTCTGCCTAAAAGACAAGTAAATATCCAAATGTATCGCTACTAATTATGAAGCTGGTCGGCAGAAGAAAGTTAGGTTAAAGTTTTAAAGATATAAATGGGAAGGTAAGTATGTAGCAGCACGACCTATGGACCTAATAACTTGCTGGTAGTACATGTTAATGGGAGAATACATAAAATACCTAAAGCCCTGTCACCGAGTAGAGAGCCAGCAGGAGGAAGATGCTCTATGTGTTTCAGTGATTGGCTGAGCTCAGTGTCTGATCACATGAAAAGTTACTTGTGACTCTTTCAGTGCTTTCTTTGAACCACTGGCTAACACAGTGATCCTTTGCTGAATGAAATATCTTCTTGCTGTTGCATTATATGGATACAACTAATGAGTGCACTTAACAAAAGTGAGTGAGAGATGCTAATTCAGGCTGAAACTTGCCAATGTCCATGCTTTGTTTTGACATTTTCCTGTTTTCTCCCGTCTGAAATGCAGAGTCGGCTGACTGAGCGAGGACCAAGAAGCCGATGAGGACCCGCTAATGGAAATGGATGATAATGGCCCACAGACCTCTTGCTGTGATACAAGATGGTCACAGCAACTGTCAGGGCTTCCTCACAAGCTCCTGCGGCGCCTGATGCCGTTCCAACGGGAGGGAGTGGAGTTCGCTTTGTCGCAGAACGGACGGTGAGTCCAAACATTTCGCTGTCACGCTCCAGAAACTCAAAGAGCACAACCTTTGCGTCTTCCAATTGTGTAATAACACAAAAATAGGAGGACAGTGCACAGCTGCAGTCGCTCTCTTTGCAGCATCACACTTCACTTCTGCTTTGTGTAAGTATTGATTTATTGCATCGGAGACGCGATCAACTCAGATCTATTGTGAGAGCACAAAGTGAATAAGCAGCTCCTCAGAACGCCACGCCGCTGCTTCACACCTTGGCTTTGTGAGTCACAATAATGCCACTCATGCTATGTTGAGATGTTGCTGTGCAGCTTTAGTGGGTACAAAAGGAGAAGGCTCCATGGAATCTGTATTTTGTGCAAGTTCAATCGAAAAAGAGTGATTTTTCTCTCCTTGAACGTCTGTATGAAGACTCTTACTGACTCATGTTGTTCATTTCAATGATGCTTTGCTTTAAATTTAGTTGTCTGTGTTGACTCACTCTGTTCCAGGGACACAAATCAAAGTATGTTTTGAATTGTTCTACTTGTTTTAAGAGCATAAAAACGACACTGTCTCATAAAAGACGAAACCCGGACATTCCCTGTGCTTTACGAGTGACCTCTACTCAGTCCTGTACTTGAACGCCTCACTAAATTACCCTCAAATTGTGCTACAGATGATTTGATGGCTTGTCAGTTGAAGTTTATGTGAGTTGGAGGATTCATTCCCTCCTTGAAGAGTTGAAATTAGCTGCTTTTTGATCGTTGACAGGCAAAAACTCCTCACACACTTCAAATCGCTTTGCTTCTTTAAACTCCCGTTGGATCTCCATCAGTGCTGCGAGGGACCATTAATTAGACGCATGATGCAGGTTTATTCTCACCAACCTTTTCAGGCTGCGCCAGGAGAAGGGACGAGGCGACCGAGGTTGTTCGGTCTCTCTCCTCCTGATGATGGTGCAGCACACCTGTTTGGAGGCACAGAGAGAATCTGCAGCATCACTGTGTGATTCAGTCAAATATGATGTTATCCTGATATAGATAACTCGCCTGAGGGAGCTTTAAAGTCAGCACTTCACTTCTTAAGTGAGTTACTTCCCAGCTACAAAGTGTTCCAGTACTTGAAGGAGTCAGGAGCGAATTTATGCCAACTGAAAAGGTTGCGTCTATGAAAACAATTACCAGACTATAAAAAAAAAAAGGGAAGTGTCTTATCTGCCCTTAAGTCCAGGAGCATGTGTCTGGGTCGAGCATTAACTGCCGTACCGCTCTCTAACTCCTCCTCCTCCTCCTCCTCCTTCTCATCCTCTGTGACCAAGTCGATGTACGCTCGGGGTTCTCGGGAAGGTCAGC
>JAUESE010065970.1:0-16771 GCA_032274725.1 Malacoctenus triangulatus
AAAGCTTTATAGACCAGTAGTAAGATTTTAAAGTCAATCCTCTGACACACAGGTAGCCAGTGCAGTGATTGAAGCACTGGTGTAATGTGCCCCACCCTCTTTGTGTTGGTGAGGACTCTGGCTGAAGCATTCTGAATGAGCTGGAGCTGTCTGACTGATTTTTTTACTAAGTGTTACGTCACAGCTCAGAGAAGGGTTTGAACGTGACAAATGCGAACTGTGACACAGTGGATGTAAGATGGTAACTCCAAAGAGGAATGTAGCAGACAGAACAAAATAAAGGTAACCTGGAGTTGGGTGTTGCGGTGCTGCTCAAATCAATAAAAAACAAAAACGATTACCATTACCCAAAGCAACAATGTAAATCAGACAAAAAGGTAACTAAGAACCAAACAAAACCCACAAAAGAAAACAGAAGCTGACTTCCTAAGCTATGGCAAAAGAAAACACAAAAAAATAAGCAGCACCAATCACTATGACTTTCCTGCCTGTAAATTAACAGATACTTTTTTTCTTTGCAACTATATATGACCTACAAAAAAAGGACCTTCTCTACCCCAACTCAAACTACCACTTACAAAAACTGACTAACCTATAAACGGCATCTCAAAAGGTAGCCTCAAGGGCTTTAATCACAAAAAAGGAAACAAACAAACCAAAACCAAACAAAATCCAACCACTAAACTAATCGACAAAAGGTTACCGAATCAAACCCCCGCCAAAACTCCACAGCAAGCACAGGGCAGACTGCCCCGTCAAAGCAGTTGCCACTGAATGAATGTTTGCAGGTCTTTTATCTCCCAGTTGGGTGAAGTTCTGTCCGTGATTGGCTGGGCAATTATCCAATCCAGAGGGAAGGAGGCGAAGGTGAGGTGTCCAGGGCCAATCCACAATGCATCAGGGCACACAGGAATTTGCATGGGAAACAAGCAATAATTACAGCAAGCAGAAGACAGTTTTGAGGCCTGATTTAAGCAGTAGACTCCCCCCTAACCCAACAGAAGTCAGCGACACAATGTGGTACTGTTGCACACATTTCAGGTAAAATGTAGCAATCATTTATGTTTTCAATAAAGATTTTTGCTGTGGCAAAGTTTCCTTTTCAATCATGAGGATGTTTCTCATATCATTGTTTGTGCAGGACTGTTTGAATCCCGACCAGACTGCAAATGTAATCGCAGGTTTTTAGATATCCCCGATTGTATAATCCGTATCAGCAACTACAATCTTCAGACGCTTCTTCACAGGCTTTCTCTGAGCAGATCTCCCATGGACTCCCCATTAACAGTCACTCATGTGCATCTAACAGTGTGTATAGGAGTACTTAAGAACTGCTTTGCAATGACTGTTCATGATTAAAGTGGGCATATAGAGGGCAGGATGGGAGGCAGTTCTACACACATACATTTCGAGGTGGACTGTGAATTATAAAGCAGTTGGTGGAGCAGTACAGGAACTGGAAAGGTGAGTGAGGTGACTGGAGCTTTTCCCAGCAGCAGGGCAGCAGAACAGCAGAGAACGTTGGTGACAAATAGCTCCCAGAAAGAAGCCTGAAGAAACACACGCCTCATAATAAGCTTTGGACTTGGTTTAGTGTTCAGGGACATGTCTGGCCTGCCTTGTTGGTCCTCAGGTAAAGTTCAAATGTCAATCACATTGTTTCTACACTCATTGTTCATTCATCATTCAGGGTTTTAATTTGACTTCAAATCTTAAAAAAAAAGAAACAAAAGCAAAAAAAAAGTAAGAAATTCAAACAACAATGTAAACAGAACATTCAATGGCAATAAAATGGGAAGTTTCATGTGAAAATGTCTGTTTCCTTCTATGTTTGGAGATTGTGTAGCCATAATGATAGTAAAACACATTTTGTTGTCCCTGTAGTTTTGTTTGGTTCTTCAGATACACAAACTGAAATGACACATCGTCATTTCACTCTAATACAGAAGTGATTTCAGGGGTGTATTTCTGTGAAGAGGGTCCAATTTTCAAAAATAGTTGAAAGATTGTCATACATCATCAGATCACACTGTAAAGCGAGAACACATGGCTGCCCCCCCCCCCAACAGATTCAGGAAATATGAGATTAACCAAAACCATCATGACAATAAACTGAAATTGTTGACTTAATATCACAGAAAAAACTGTCGTTCTGAGAAAAGTGAGAGAAGTTTCTGAGACTAAATCTTTTAAGGCCAAAAGCATGAAGTCGATTTTTTTTCTTTTTATCAAACACTGATATGAGCAGGAAACATGACAATGTTTATATCTTAAAGAACATTTTACTTCATATCCAGCAAGACACACACTCCTTGTATGAGAAGAAAAACAAGAAAAGAAAATCCTTTTGGAAATTGTCATCAGGAACATTATGTGACTTTAATGGGAAATCCTATGGGCCAGTTATTGCAAAAGATTTTTGGCTGTGTAAAGTCTGACCTGACAGTGAAGCCACACTGCAGGTGGAGCTTTCCTTCTGGCCAGACCGAGCAGCTTCTGGGGCAGCAGAGCCAAATGTAATGAGGAACATTCTCGAGCCAAAGCAGGATGAGTCCAGGGTCTCTCTGACAAAATGACTCCTCTATTTTATAAAGATGCCCTTCTGCACAAATTGTTGCAAAGTGTAAATATTCAAAACCAATATCAGAACTCCCTGAATTCCTAGCCGGCAGAGATAAAAGTACAATTTGGCAACAAAACCTCAAGCCTTCATTACGCATCAACACACACAGGTCAAAACAACTTGTTTAAAGTGCAAAAAGTGTCATTCTGTATCTGGCTATTTTTGTGTGGTTCTGTTTGGCTTTGATTTTAATCAAATCAAAGATAAACAAAGGTTTTATTTTCTTCACATGGTCCTCGACTCAGCCTCGACGCTTTCACTTCAAAACACTTTCTTCTCCTCCTTCTCTTCAGGAGCCAGCCTCCTGCTCCTGTCCCAGGGCCTCCAACACCAGTCCCATGGGTGTTCTTTTCAACCCGATGCTCTCCAGCTTGTTCTCCAACTTGTTTTTAAGGTTTCGCAACCTGACTGACGCATGGATGAGAATCACTGCAAGAGAAAGATTTGAACATATATTTAGTGTTCTGAGGCAAACTTCACATTTTACAGCACAGTGGAATTGTTCAAAAGAGGTCAAGATGGGTACTTGAAACAAAGCAAAGGTCAGGAAACATGTTTTTGTAACAAATTAATTTAATCCAAATGGGAAATGACAAGACCTTATTCACAACAAGGTTGTCCAAAAAAGACCCCGAGCTCACAGAAGGGAGGGGAATCTGCACTGAGAACATGTGAGCTGTACGACACACTGAGCTTCACTATGATGAGATGCTGTGTGACCCACCACACGACAGAGTAAACATTATGGCTGATCAGTGGTTGTTTGTATCTATTCGTTCAACTTACAGAGTAAAGGAAAGGCTACTCCAAACAGGAATACGGCCACTCCTCCCAGCACCGACATAACGACGTAACTCACTGAGAGGACTGTCAGCAGGAAAAGCAATGGGTGCCTCCTGCGAAAGCGACGAACAGAGGCTCGATTTTCTGCGGCCAACACGAACCCCAGGAACAGCAGTGTGACGACTGTCGCCCCGACAACCATTTGTAAGGGCCGGAAGTACCTGGAGGACAGGAATGATAAATGGACAGTGAGCCCCAAACACCAAACCAAGCATCTACTCAGACTGCTTATTTTATTGAATGATTATGACAATCTGATGATAATGGATGTTTCAGATCCACAGCACATTTAGGATGAAAACAGCAGTTTGATGATCTATTTCAACAGAAATATAGGTTTTGTCATAGAAACTGCATAGTAAATACCTTTTGTGATACTCCTGTACAGCCAAACACGGTATAGTTTCCCCCTCACAGTGGTCACACCCAGTTGGGGGAGTTTGACCACTGAACTAGCAGACTGAAACACTTTCCGTTCAAAGTTACTGGCAGAAGCGACTGGCAAGAGAGTCGTTCAGGTCCTTGGAACTATCTGGAATAAGTTACTGCGAATGTCAGTCTTTCTCTGCGCTCCGTGGCAACCGAAGTCAAGTAATGATCTCTCTCTCTCTCTCTCTCTCTCTCTCTCTCTCTCTCTCTCTCTCTCTCTCTCTCTCTCCTGTCTCTCCCCCGTCACAGTAATTCCACTCACCCCACCAGCAGCAGGAAGCCACCAGCCGACAGCAGATAGTTGCTCTGGTAGTACAGCAGGTTGTTAATCATGCGGTTGTTCCATCGGTCCAGGTCGCACACATCTGGCACAGCGAATCGCGCCGAACTCAGGATAAAATCGTCCAAGCTTCGGAGGGGTGGCGGCTGCACGTCTGCCATCTTTACTGCACCCGATAGAGACTCGGTTTCCCAAAGTGCACCGCAAAGGAACGACGTTCGGGGAGCGGAGTGCGGCCGTCCACCTGGAACGAGCATGGACACTTGGTGAATCGGTCGCCTCTCTCTTTGCTCTCACTTGATCCCAGCAGGTGTTCCTCCAGTTTGCAGAGGTAGAGGAGGAGGCAGCAGAGGAGTTATTGGATGACCTCCAGAATCCTCTTCATGTGACCCTCAGGGGTGCTACTCCAAAACCTCAAAAGCTCTGATATGGGTGGACAAGATTTCCCCAGCACTGAAGCGCTCAGTGCGCCAGTTTATGTACTGAGATATTGTTTTACAAACATGGTAATGAAAGATTTGTTTCAAACAAGGTTTGTATGGAAAGACGCATAAATAACATAGAACTTCCAAATGACGCATTGTGCATTTATGTCAAAGTAAATTGTTCTGTAAAATTATTTAGCCTACTGGTTGTCCGCCTGTGGTTCTTTGTCTTGTTGTTACGCCCATGTTTGGATTCACCTTATTGGTGCATCTGTCCAAGCACATGTTTTCTTCTGTTTTAGTGGGGGTTGCCAGTGTCTGGCTACTTTGGGTGTTATGAATTGAAAAATGACAAGAACCCCTGCAAAAGTGCTATGAGTGACCCTCATTTTTTCATTGCCCTTGATTTCATATGTTGCCAGTGCATGCCATTATTAACCTTGTGTGTCTCTTCTGCAGTCTGCTCTGTCCTGCCCTCTGTGCTCTCTGTCCCTGGATGTTAAGTCCAGTTTTGGATGTTACCTTGTTGATGCTGCTCCCTTGGTCTTTTCTATTGTACTCTCTCCTACTGTCCTTTAAGAAGTATCCATCTACCTTTGTGTCCGGTCCTGCTCAAGGATTAATCATCTTAAAAGGAAATTTGTTTCCCCTCTAGTGTATATCAGAACTGGTATAGGAAAACAGCACGAGTGTGGCAGAGGTGGCAACCTTCCTCGAGCTGCACCTGGAAACATCTGGTCAGTGTCATGGCTACTGCTACAAATGGATGGGACTGAGAACCGAACAGTTCTTTAATGGCACCTACTGAAATGCTGTGAGAGTACCTAGTGTCAAAAGATGCCTTGTCTTTTGGTCCCAAAGTTTGGTACCTAGGTGCTAACTATGTGATCAACATTTGGTTATGAGGACAGTGATTGGCTGCAATGTTATACTGGGTTGAGGCATGCACAGAAAAGGGGTCAAAGCATCAAAGGGTTTACATTGGTCAGATGAAGGCCTGCTGGTGAATCATGCTTTGGGTTTAATTTGCATCCTGCTGCAACTGTGTGGAAATAACCTCGGTTAATTGGCTCCTCTGTAAAACTTTAGAAGCTACCTGATTATGTTGTACCAGGTGTATCTTGTACATGAATCTGATGATGTACACATGACAGGTATGTATGCTAAAGTACATTTGGTCTCAGTAGTGTAAATGTGGGCCAGTGGGGGACATCGACGTGGCATCGACTTGTCACACGTGTGCTACTGTTCCTTTGCACTGAAAAGCTTTCTGCGTTTTTTTTTTATTCATTTTTTTTGTTAAAAGTGCGAAAGGTCAAAGAAAAAAACTCTGCTCTTGCACAATGATGTGTAATTTTCTCTTCTCATTTCATTGTCTGTACCACTTATTATTCTGGTTACGGGTTGTGGGAGGTGCTGGAGCTGATCCCAGCTGTTTACAGGTGACAGCAGGATACACCCTGGACAGGTCGCCAGTCCATCACAGGGCAACACGGAGACAACACAACATGCAGGGACAACATGCAAACTCCACACAGAAAGGCCCCACCCAGGACCTTCTTGCTGTGAGGCGAGAGCGCTAACCACCACGCCACCGTGCAGCCTGTGCAATTTTTTTTTCAAATGTATTTTATCAAATAAGAAACAAAAATAATATTGTCCAGGAATAGGTACCAAAGTGCAGTTGTTGGTATCTGTACTGCTATCATTAAATTAGAATCTTCTTCTTCTCATTGTTACTTTGCCTCTTTGCAGCCCAATTTATTTACATTATTTATTTATTATTTCACTTCATCTGACACTGCAGTGATGTAACTGTTGTGCATGATAAAGGCTGTGAGGAGCTCAGGTTTTCATCACCTTCAATTCAGTCTCTGGTTGTTGGAGTAATTGAATAATAATTGTAAATTAATATAACTGCTTTTTTTTTCTTTTTAAACTTTGGGTCTTATTGTGAAAGGGCTGAGAGAGGGGAGAAGAGGCGGAGTCGTGTCGGAAGCGCGCATTGCTGGCGGTGGGGCGGGCCTGTGGTTGGCTGCTGCGGAGCGGAAACGTGCCTAGTCGGCGAGGTGAAAAAAGGAAAATGCAGGAGGCAGGGATCTCGGTGTGACAGCTCAGAGCTGTCCACGTCAACACAGCCAGCGAGAAGAGCGGAGCGCAGCAGCGGCGATGGACTCCACGCCCCCGGTGAGTCTGTTCGCCGCGTCCGCCGCTGGAAATGTAGCCCGGTAACACGGAGGGCGGTTTGCGGCTAATCTTTTGAATTGTTGTAGCGGATTGTGCGAGACATTTGTTGCATCATTGTTGTTTAAGTGGTGAAAAGGAGGCATGGGAGGGGGGGGGGGGGTTCTAGCTGTCGCTCCACACTGTCCATTAATCATTGAAAGATTTCAGCCTCGACGTCCCTCTGAGCCGCTGGGCCACGGCTGGAGCCATCAAACCGTCTCACCGGAGGCACCAAGGCCTGATGTTTGGCACGCAGCTGAAGATGCACTTCTTTTTTGTTGTCATTGTTTTAACTCGGTATGCGTGTGGAAAGGGGGACAGATTGTCCGTCCGCAGCTTGACAACTTATCAGGGTGTTAAGTTAACTCCATTACAATGGGCCGGCTGAGCCACAGCTGTTCCGCACTTGGGCGAGCGAAGTCCGGTGACGGAGCGCAACAGGGCAAGCGCCACCGGCGAGGAGCCGCGGCTCCGCAGGTCTGCACCGAGCACTTGATAGCAAACAGCGAGGAAGAAGTCCAGCGCTGTGGTGAATGTGGAGTTTCGAAGCGTGCTGTCCGCTGTTTGAATGTCCTGCATATGTGCACTGACGTGTACAGGGGGAAGGTGCCACGTCCACCGTTCTCTCGCTCGCTCTCTCGCTCTCGCGTAGCTGTTGCACGCTCCTCTCCCCTTTCACTTTTTGACGTAGATGCTCGTTTGCCTTGCGCACTATTTATTTGTCTATCCCCACCCTTACGTCACTCAGTCATCTCCACCCCCCCCCCCCCAGCACATTTTTGGCGTTGAGATATTATTTGTCCGGTGATTGAGAGGTGTACACGCTGAGTGATCAGGCAATCCAGTGTACCTGCAGGATCTTCTTATGCTCACCTGGAGGAATGGAAATTCTCCACAAGTCAGGGCTCTGAAAGTAGGAGTAGTCTTCATATACATGACTTTGTTCTGTGGGAGAATACTGCTAACTGGAAAAGGGGGGAGGTACAGCAACAACCACTGTCTCAGTCTCACTGTGTGATCTGCCAATTTTGCAACCAGGAAAACTGTTTTTGCTACGTCCCATTAAACAAAGTCTGCGTTCAGCTGCAACACATCCTTTAAATGACAATTTAGCTTTTAAACCAATGCATAGTGTCTTTATATCCTTTCTTTTTTATTAAAATTTAAAACTGGAATTACCAACAAATCAAACATTAATTGTGACTCCTGTTTTTTTTGTGCTTCTCTCCACATGTCAGATGTTCAGGTGAATCAGCGTTTTAGGCATTGAAGGACCAAACATGCATTTTCAGAAGGAACCTGACCAGTCTGATTATGCCTGCTTTTCTTTTCCAAATGTTGTTTTTCTTTTGTTTTCTAATCATTCACTCAGAGGGCAGAAAAAGTGCTAAGCAGGTGACCTCATCTTGCTTTACAACCATGTAAAAAACGAGAAAGAAAATGTAGCTTCATTGAAACTCCCTGCTACTATTGATGTACTGAAAAAGGCCGATATCAGAACACCAAGAAGTAATGTACCGGCAGTGAGTTGAGCTGCTCCATTTGCTGTGCTTTTCCTTGGTCCCTGGAAGTGGGTACACACACACACACACACACACACACACACACACAGTGTGTAGTGTGTAACAGTGAGTAGTGCCTGAGCAGGTAAATGTCCCATGTGTAGGGATCACTGAGTGCCGCTGTGTGCTCCTTTTCATCCCTGCACATGTTCAGCCTGCATTTCCTCTCACAGGCCTCAGTGTTGCTCACGAGGGAGATTCAGATTCATGCTGCTGATTGCTTTGCAATTCCTCTGTATCATTGTGAGTAAATCTTTTGCACTGGAGGATTTTGCAAGTGATAAAGGTTTTTTTTTTCCTCTTCATGACAAAAAGGCAAATAAACAATGTAGATAATTTATTTGGGAAATGTTTTGGTACAAAGAAGAAATTTCCTAACAATCATGATATTTGGAGAAAAATAAAACCAACTTTTTTTCTGGTGATGCTACTGTCATACAGGCTTGTGTGCAACAGCAGTTAAATTAACATACTGGTTGGCCAGTAGGGTGTGAGTGAGAACCCTCCCATGTTTTCCTCATTCTCAGTGTGACGCTCAACCAAGACACCTAAAAACACACTGAACATGTGTGAGGTTTCATTTGTGATGCCTCTGGTTGATATGAACATAGGGTAATGAAAGAAAGTAAATCATAGTGACAATTTAGACAACTGTCCCAACTGCAAGACTGCAGCCGTTGTTTCCTCCTTACTGCTTTTCCAGAAATCTTGATGAGTTGTCTGGTTTTGTCTGAATTCCTCACCTACTTAAAAAAGAAAAACAGATGTGTAAAAGAAGAATTCATGAACATTAGGTACTGAGCTGCTGAGATTGCAATAGTTATGTGATTTGTGATGAATGCACTTTCCAATTTGATTCATAACTTCAAAGCAACAATTTCCTGTTGTTGGAGCTTGAATGACATCAGTTTGCCTTGATGAAGGAAAATTGTTTGTCAACTCCACTTAACCTTTCAACAACAAAAAAGCTGTTGATTACAGAACTATTGTAAGATCCTTAACTCCCAGAATGATTACCGTAGGGGTTATTGGAATTATGTACACTTTTAGGATATGACTTTTCATGTACTTTGATTATTCTACCATCAAAATTAGATTTGCCTCAAATTGACCTCGATGAATGTCTCATTTTGCAAATTCAGCAATTTGCTTCTGAGCAGTGGCGATGCCCTCATCTTATGAGGCCTCTCTGCTGCTTCCTGTGCGAGAAGCATCAAATGTCTTAAAGATGTAATGATATGCGGCTCTACCCAGGGACCAAGTTGACTGAAGTTCTGATTGGCTACAACCTCATTTGGAAAACTGTTAAAACACGCCCCCCTCAATCCACATCGGTCTCCTTGGCGCAACACACCGTCTCAAACTCATTATCTCAGCAAGTGGAGGTTTGCTCCCGTATGTAATTGAGCCTGAAGCATCATCAGAAGACAAAAAACAGACTTTGCTTGCATGAAGACGCCTTGACATGGTTGTTTCTGAGTGGTAATTTTGAATGTACATGCTTCTGACATGCATAACTCTCAACAAGTTGCAGTTCATTGAACCACTTTCGCAAAACCACACAACCGTAAATCTAGGTGTCGGATACAAAAAAAGGTTTTATCATTAAAAAATACGGACATGTTCGCTGTTGCTGGCGGTGTTTGTTTGCGAGCCAGGGTATCTGATCTGTTAGCATCATGGACTCTTCAGACAGTGAATTACGTTTACAAAATGAAGTTGCAGGTAAAGATGTTGTGGTCATTTCCTTCAGTGCTGGTAGAGAAGTTTTCTCTAAAATCAGTCCGTTGGAGAATCCCAGCTTGAATTCAAACATGTTCAGGTAGCAGTCCTCGCTAAAGCCTACCGAACAAACTCTCATATAGGGGTTATTACTGAATGGCACTTTCCCATAAATGAACTTCAGCCACTCTTCTCTGATTCCTTCGGGACTACGTGGAAGCTCGCATTCCTTTTTGAGTACCCTGGAAAAAAGCAGCTCCCTTTTTTCATTGCTTTCTTCTCCTCAAGTATAACAGACTAGCCTGCTAGCAGACTAGCCTGCTAGCAGACTAACATGCTAGCAGACTCACCTTTGAGCCTGTGTGTGTGTGTGTGGGGGGGGGGAGCTGTTTGTGTGATAGCGTGCTCTCATTGGAGAAAATAAAATACGTAGCATGCAAATCTTGGAAAAAAAATGCTGTTTTTGAATTTAACTATTTTTGAACTAAGACAGGAAGCTGGCAGACCATGAACAGGGACTTTTATACTCACTTTTGACATTCACATGCCCTCAATAGTGCATAGCAGGTTATATTATACCCCCAAACCCCCAGAAAAGTGAAATTTGATGTCATGGGACCTTTAAGATAAACTTGCTCAAACAACTTTGTAAATGTAAGGGCTAAAATTCATCAGCATGTTCTCAAAAACAATCAAGAAGGTTCTTGATGGAAATGAGACTTTCAGTCCCAATCTACATGAAATTATCATTGCTACGAAAGCTTTTTGGAATCAAATATAAGTGAGAAGTGGTCATGAGTCATGTAAGGTTTTCTTTTCCAGCTACACTTTTTTTTTTTTTTTACAGAGGAATCCCCTTGTTTTTTTAATGAAGATATTAATAATGCACTGTACCAGTAATGTTGTTTAAAACAGGAAGTGGATATCTTTGGCCTTCTTTTCTACCTCTTTGGGGAGTAAAGATGAGAAAAGAGGAAACATGACAGAATTGAAATTAAACTTGTGCTTTTTTTGGTGATGTCATCATGCAGCATGTTTACACAATTTTTAGTTAAACAAAACTCAAAACAACTACCAGTCACAAACAGAATTACCAGTAGTGTCAGGCCATATATATACAAGAAAGACTACTTGACCTCACAACAGTCAAGCAAAAAAGGTGTCCTTAGACAGATGAGATGACTTGACCCAACGCAGTGTCACCCGACATTACCTGACTCTACCAGAACTCAGTGAGAAATGGTAGGTTTCCACTGCGAACCAGTACCAGTGAGCATGGGAAATATCTAAAGGATCGATTTGGCTTTTCAGTCTGTGGAGCATTCAAAAGAGCAACTCAACCATTTGTAAAGAAAAGCACCATAATAGCGCATTATTTCGAGAGTAATCAATGAAACTCATCCAGCATTGATAGGCTTCCTTCTCTAAAGTACCAATGTGGACAGAAATATCAAAAGAATCGATTAGGTTCTGCAGGGTGTAAAATGTTTACACAGATATGTCCAGGGACACAAATACTTCAATATACATTGATACCATGTAGTAATTTTTTTCTTTTTTTTTTTTTTACCAAAAATTGTTGTCAAAATCTCTCCTCAGTGTTCAGTCAACAGTCATTGTTTGTCCTGGAACTCCTCCAGTTTACGTGGTTGTCACCAGGTTGGAAGACCGAAGGTTCTTAGATTCTGGTCTAAGTTCTGTGATACACTCTGACTGTGATTTTATGCTAGTCAGTGCATAACAGAACTTTGTCCCGAGCCTAAAAAGTCATCATGGGGAAAAATGAATGGAAACTGGAATGTAGAAAGTGGTTGAACAACATGATTGAGGGGACAAGAGTGTAGAAAGAAAAGAAAGATGCACCCAGAGAGTGCAAACCTCAGCTCAGTGACCACCTGCTGTTCTAATACGCCATGATCCTTTTTCAATCATTTCTGCTGACCACCAAAGGGAGATCAGCTGCTGCCTTGTACCTGTCCTCACCCTTCTTGTAAATTTCATCCGAATCTATTGTGAACTTTATGAGTTATTCTATTAACACAAAAACAAACCAACTTGAATTGTTTGAATGTTTCTATGTTTGTTCTTTAACAGGAACCTTCCCTCTACACAGTAAAAGCTGTTTTTATTCTCGACAATGATGGCAACCGACTTCTGTCTAAGGTACGTTTCACACTTTGAGTTTTTAAGAATTCCTCTCTGGACCATGTTTTTTACTCCTTTGCATTTTCAAGCCCCCCAAATTCCATCACCACCTAAACCATAGGATCATGTGATCAAGTATCTTCTTGATTCACTCACAAGTGCGTTTAAATGGGGCCTTTGTCGAGTATGAAATGTTGTTCGTTCCTGAAACGGCTGTGTTTGGATGGGAGATGTTTTGGGGGAAAAAGAGGATTAGGTTTCGGGTATCTGGGGCCCACATGAACAAGTTATTATTCTCTCTAAGCAGGTGGTTCCTGTAATTTGGCTTGCAACTGTGGGTTGTATAAAAATTGCTGCTTCACCTCTGTCTCTTTTCCACTTCATTAGGATCTTGACTAGTTAAGACAAGTCAAATTACTAACTATAAAGTACAGTTGTTCAGAATCTCAGCACTTTGGGCTTATATTTCTTTTTGATATCTGAACTATTATTCTTCCACTGGTTTTGGTGGAGTTGTGGGTGGAGCCACCACCTCGGACCATCCATGGTGTTTTGTTGCTATCTTAACTAAGAAGTGATAGTGGTTGAGTTTTTTGACCTGTGGTTGTCTCTTTCAGTACTATGACCCTGAGCTCTACCCCTCCATGAAGGAGCAGAAGAACTTTGAGAGGAAAGTCTTCAACAAAACACACAAAGCAGACAGTAAGTGTGACTGCTGGCTGGTGTCAGTGGCAGGAGCCCTCCTCCCTCATCTATTGTCTTCAACATTCACACATATCTCCAGTGTCAAATCTTGCATGGTCTGCAGTGACTTGTTGCCGAAAGCACTTGTTACATTATCTTTTTCCTACTGCAGAGTCAAACCGAGCTACATTCACAGTACTGGTGGTGGTGGGGGTGGTGGGGGGGGGGTGACTGCAGTAAATCTGTTGGTATTCATTTTCCCCATTGAGAGAAACCTGATCAATACTGACTGTGGTTTCACCCAGCTGACACCTGAGTGTCTGCCCCCGGCCTTGTAATCACCCAGCCAGTGTTCCAAACCGCTCCCTCATTCTTTGGTCTTCTCCTTCTCTCCCTTTCATTGCGTTATCCTTTTCCTTTTTCTGACCTGAGCTATCGACCTTCACAACCCCCTTGTTTCCTCTGACATATCATTTTCTCCTCATTCAAGTAATATTGCACTTTTTCCATCCACCTCCTCCATCGGTTGACTTATGTTTTTGTTTTTCTGTTCTTTAGACTGATTCAAATGTATATTTGTTTTATAATTTCTGGCTTTGTCCCATTTGGAAAAAGAATAAAGTGTGTCTGTCTCTGTCTGTCTCTCTCCTCTTTGCAGATGAGATAGCTTTCATGGAAGGGATGACCATTGTGTATAAGAGCAACATAGATCTCTTCTTCTTTGTGGTGGGAAGCGCTCAGGAAAATGAGGTGGTGCTATTTAATCCTGTTGATCACTGTTAGAAAAATCTCCAGTTAGATAATCAATTTGTGCATGCGTGGGTCTTGTTGACAATTTGGTAACACTTTGCCAAGACAGCAGCAAAAGACGCACATGATATTCTAAGTGATTGTAAAAATATTGACAGCCGTATGCGTTTGCTTTAAACATGCCAATAGGTTTTTATTTGCTGTAGATAGAAATGTGTGTCTTACATTGATGTTTTGATGTCAAAGGTCAGCATTTGTTTCCAGGTGTTTAGCTCTGATCAAAACCACAATTGAGTAGACTGCACCTTTTGCCAGAACTTACCCAACTATCTTGTCATGGTTTTGGCAAACACAGAGGCATTGAGGGCCAGGAAGTGGAAGGCTGTGCACTTTCAGACTGGAGAGGAGACTGAACAGAGTAGCTCTCCCGAGCAAACAAGTGAAAGAGGCTGTGGTGAATGCCTGGAAACAGCACCAGAAGGCTCAGGTTCATGGTTCAGTGATGTCACTGGGTGATGGTCTCGATGCAGTGATTTACGAAGGATTTATAACTTAAATTTCACTGGAATACACTTGCAATTATTTTAACTCACAAGAAAATTAGGTGGGTTCAGACAAAAGGTGCCGTCTCCTGCATGAACTGTGTATCACACCCACACGTGAACACCGAGAAGTAAAAGCTGACCTGTAGATCTCCGTCTCATACCCAAATGTTTTGCTTCTGTAACAGAAAATACAGACATATGGGTCACTGTCCCAATGGTTTCGGTGAGGGTACAAGAATTACAGACCCGAAAGTTTATCTTTTTAAATTTGCACATTTTGAAGCTTATGTCCTAACTGCTTCAAACACTGCCTTTTCATTTATGGGCATTTCTTTTCTTTACAGTTGATGCTAATGACAGTCCTCAACTGCCTCTTTGACTCCCTCAATCACATCCTGAGGTATGTAGTCCCTGGAAAGGATGCCAGTGGAAGCATAAATAACAGTAGCTCAAAAAAAATTAGGCTGTGTGTGGCAGTGTGTAGCTGAATCTCTCTGACTGCAACATTATCAAACAGCAGCTAATGTGGTTGCTATGGGAACTGATGCTGTAGTAATGCAGAGTGTAAGTGATCGAGACATGAGGAGGCTGTATTATGCAGAATGAAAGACTCGGCTTCTCCAAATGGGACACGTTGGTACTGAGTGTTGTGGTGTAAACTTAGGGAGGCTGGTCAGTGACACAAACCAACAGTGACCATAAACGGCTACGTCCTGTTAACTTGGTATATGAATATGCTCCACTGAGGAAACCAACTAAAACTTTAACAGCAACATGTACTGTATGTCCGAAGGCACAAAGAAAGCAGCTTCTTCCAACTAAACATCAAAAATAAAAATGACCCCAGTGTTGCCAAAATGTCACTGAGATTGGATGAAATTGACCATATAACCTGAAGGTGAAGCATTGATTCTTTGCATTCCTTCCACAGACGAAATGTGGAACAGAGATGCTTGTTGGAGAACATGGATGGAGTGTTCCTGGTTGTGGATGAAATCATTGATGGGGGGTAAGTGAAAAACCTCCGAGCCATTGTTTCCAGTATGATGCAACATGAAAGTTTCCTAAAGCCTCTGCTTGACCCTGACTGGTGATTTGAACTTGTTCCCAGGGTCATTCTGGAGAGCGACCCTCAGCAGGTCCTACAGAAGGTCAACTACAGAGTAAGCTGACTGCCAATCAGTCCTATGTGCCAAAAATACAAGAGTTTACTGACATTTCTCACAGGAAGCTTTGGATCGAAACGAACCCATTCTGAGCAGCTTATTGGCCTTTCAAATGACTTATTGGTTTCTTCCTCTTTGGCTTCCATCTTTGTCTTCCCTGCTTCACGTTTGTTTTTTTTTCCTTCTCTCTTCTGATTGGTGTCAGCTAATGTCAGAAGCTGCCTATGGCTTCGTCCTGTTTGATTACATCTCCGGTAACCTAGAGGCACAAACAGAGAGAAGCCAGCAGCTGTAGGCAGACGGAGGGTGAGAGAGAGGGGGAGCTTTGAGGAGTACAGTAAATGGAGAGGAAGAGAATGAATGAATGGGAGTGAGATTGTGATGGAACAGATGGTATAAACGAATGGTGAGAAAGCATGTGCACTAATACGGGCCATTCGACTGCAGTTCACTATTTGACCTGCAAGTGGTGGCGCACTCATGGATTGCAAATGTCACAAAGGTTGGGGTTTAACCTTTCGGGGTCCATTAATCAAGGAGGACTGCGGTGATCTGACTAATCCTGCCACAGCTTTACAATATCTCACAGAGCTAATGCTGCTCGGTGTGTCGGTGTGTGTGTGTGTGTGTGTGTGTGCTTTCATTTTTACATTTTTCTCTCAAACACACAATATTGTCCTTTTTGTTTTGCAGGCTGATGAGAATCCATTAACAGAGCAAAGTGTGGCCCAGGTAGTGTACACGCACAAGCACACAAGCTGTTTTGATAATTACATTTATTGTATACTCTCCTCAACAATTCTGAGGAGATGAAATCACACGTCTTGGAACACTTTTGTTTGAAATGCATGTTTTTTATACGACCAGTTTTCACACTGCCTTTAATGGCCTCAAAGAACACTATGGAATGCCTCCACATGTCATTCATTAGAAATAAATTTGAACTTCAATATTGCACTGACACATTTCATCCCATGTTAAGTAAATGTTTTGTTGAAATTCAGGATAAAATTCACAGTAAAAATTTTTTTGCATTGAGGTCTGTTGGTCTGCATATTTTATAGAAGAATTAGAGACCTGCTAGTTCAAAGCTTTTTAATTGATCACATGATTAAATTAGATGAATTTCTTTTGTAATCATTTGTTAATATAGTAAATATTTTGTATGGTAATCATTGAGTTACTTAGGTACATCACTGATTGGGTTACCATGCACTCATGTGACCTCTGCCAGCACCTTGTATTGAGCACACCAGGTAACATTTTACCTGGGAAATATGTCCCCACAGCATCTCTAAGTTTCTGGTCCTGTATTCAAATAAGGCTGATGGCGGACGCAGACCCATCAACAGACACTCCACTCCCTGTTCT
>JAUESE010065995.1:3649-16764 GCA_032274725.1 Malacoctenus triangulatus
ACATGGTAGAACAACATAGTAGAACAACAACATGGTAGAACAACATGGTAGAACAACATGGTAGAACAACATAGTAGAACAACAACATGGTAGAACAACAACATGTTAGAACAACAACATGGTAGAACAACAACATGGTAGAACAACTGGTTCTTACTTCTGAGTGTGTGATCATGCCTCAGCTTAACACAGAGTGGAGCAGGCTGTGGCCATAGCAGCATTAACTGTCACATTCTGACGAAGCAGCGTGCGGTACTCGAAGTGGCCTCGCTGGAAACCTGGAGGTTGTCCAAATGATGCCTGTCGTCGGCCTCCACGTCTCCTTTGTCTTCAGCAGTGGGCTCCAGCTAGCGTCTCTCGCTGGGTTTACCCAACAGACTGCACGATGCAGTGAACTTACCTCTGTTTTTGCTGGTCTTACATCTCGTGTTTAACTGAGGAAGTTGAAAAAACAAACGCATCTGTTTTGAGAATGAACAAAGTTTAAAGAACAGATATTTGAATTAAAAAGTAGAGAGTAAATTTAAGATGTACTCCTAAAAGTAGTGGAGTAAAGTAAAGTTACCAAACAAGCCTTCTTGTCCCCTCTGTCTCTGACTGACATGCAACCTGCGTCCATACAGCCAAGCCGATCAGAGCCGGACATCAACACCAACAACACCACTTGTCCTCCTCCACATCTGGAAGACAAAGCATCAGAGGGGGCGGTGCCACCTCCAATGTTGGCCGTCACACCTCCAGGCCACCAACGTCTCACCAACATTCGCAGCAGCCCCACTCTCACAGCAAGTAGGCCGCAGGTGAGTCACAACTGCAGCAAAAACCCACTAGCATCAGTAAAATCAACATCGACTAACACAAACTGTCGTCAGTGACAACACGAACCAACATTATCTTTCACATTGACATCATCTTACTTCAGTCACTGGTTGTAAATGTTACACAAACTGTTTTTTGGCCGTACAGGTCGTAGACAACCCGTTTGACTTCGAATGCTCAACTCACCACTCTGCCTTTTTCTGGAACTACAACTTTCCACCTGAACAGCCAACAGTGCTTTGTGTTTTTTAGTGTGTGTGACAGAATAATGTTTCAACTGTGTTGACTGAAGTTTTCAGATTCCATGGTGGTGTGTTTGTGCCCGCTAATCCTGGTTTTAAAATGCTCAAAGAACTGATGAGTTCTCAGTCGGACTCACAGATGGTCTTTTTTACTTGAAATCACTTACTTTGAATGTATAAAGTTACAGGATCCTTTAAACACATAGTTTTTGAAACATCACCTGATATTAAAAAAAAATATGGATATTTAAATTGTTTGGGTTTTTGATCATTTATAGGTGGCTGTAAAAGATTATTGGATAAATGGTGTGGAGGACAAAAGCTTGAAAGCTTATAAAGAACGGAGGGTGTTTGGGCAGATGGGTTCGGGTTCGGGTTAGAAGATGGCTGGTGGAATGTGGAGGATAACAGGATGAGTGTAAGAGAGGTAAATACGTTGTCCCCAACAGTTCTCCTCTGGAGCCCTCCAGATATGCTTTAAGGAAGCCTGTGAGCATGAAGCAGCCCTGGCGCTTCGTGTGAGTGTCCATCCTAACAATCAGCACTTGTTCCACTGGCTGATGTTTTTCTTGTGCTTTACCTTAAGTACGAAACAGCTTGTTAAAGCTATATTTGGATCATTATGACCACAGAATTTACCAATGGTCAAGTGGAGATCGTCTCAATATTAATTGAAATGTGACAAATAAAATCACTTTTAATTTTTGTGACTGTCTTATTTTCTGCATGATTTTTGAGCTGTAATAACAGGAACTGAAAATTTGTCATTGTTGCAATTTGAATGTATCTTTAGTTATTTTTTAAATTGTTCTGATGTCAGTGTTTTTTCTTTCAGCGTCAACAATGACACTGACTCCACCTGAACATGTAGTGATCAAATGTTGCTTATCAGAGCTGCTGTGTTTTCGTTTTGTGTTATGAAGTCCTGTACAGTCGTTGTGATTGTACTCATTGTCCTTTTCACCACTATTGTTCAAATGAGTACGATGATAATGTAGATCTTAGTTGTTGTTGATGCCGTGACTCTGTCCACCCTCTCAGTAATGTCACGTACACAAAGTGACTAACATGAAGCTGATCGACCAGCCAGACTGTTGTGGTTCCTGCAGGAGCCACTTTCTGGTCCTCCACATCTCACTGAAGAAGTATTTGTGAAATAATGAAGGAGTTTCTGACGAGTTAGTGTTTGTGTGGCTGTTTGTGCTATCAAACACATTCATACTTTTTCCCCGCCGATGCAGTGCTTACAAAAATATGCAACCAATGACATCTGTGAATGTCATGGTTTTGTGAATATATTTGTTTGAAAATCTGATCTGATCTTTATGTTGTCAATAGTATTGACAAAAATCTTTCCAAAATAATAGCACGAGAAAATATTCGGAGCTTTTGTGTCTTTATTGAGGCTCGCCAAAAACTTGTAGTGCTTGTGGAAAAACTGTGTGAAACCTTGAATTAATGGCCTCAAAAAACAATTGGAGTCAGCTGTAAGCATACATGGAGTCTCAGAAAGATGATGGTTTTGGTGGTTTGGAGTAAAGCTGCTTTGACTATTAAAACCCATCAAACATTTCGAGTTTGTTCTGCAAAAGGAAAAGACATTTGTGGAGGTCATTCCTCGCCAAAAGGAGCTTTAAGGAGATCTACAATCGGTAACTGTTGATTTACATACATTTGGTCAGAGTTACAAAGGGACTTCAAAGTATACAGAAATTCACCAGTCTACAGTTCAGCAAAGTATGAACAATGCCCAGACTAAATGACACGAGTGCACTGAAGACTCATCAGTGAGTTAAAGGAACAGTCCGTATGACAGGCGAAGATTTGAAGACATCACTGGAACTGGTGAGCGAATCTGATCATGATTCCAAAAACACTGAACGAGCAGGATCTCTATGGCCGGACATCAAGAAAGAAGCCACTGCTTACTAAGAAGTACATTACTGCATGCCTGAAGTCTACAAAGGAGCACATTGAGACAACACATCTTTTTTCCCATCAGTCCACAAACGTTTTTGTAACTACTTGGTAAAACACCCAGCACCTCGTCTGGCAGAGACAGTGCTGGCACATTGTCATGAAAATTTAGCCCCAAAAGAACAATTCCCCTCAAGATGTGCAATTTGGATCCACAGCTACAAGAAATACTTTGTTGGGAACCAGTTATGAATTTTAAATGTTTACTATCTGTTATCGTTGCCATTTTTTTTTCTTTGACTTATTTGACACATATTTTATAGTACTTTTGACACAGCTGAAGATCTTATCAGATTTATTGACAAATTTATTCAGAAACTGCTATGACATTCTAAAAGGTTTGCATACTTTTTCTTGCCACTGTAGAATAAAAACTTCATCACTTATCAACTGTCTTTTTTAAAAACGTTATCTTAAGTGTGTGATTAAAGTGAAAAGCTTTCAAAGCATTACAAGCCTGTGTGTGTTTGTTCATTAAAAGATTAGTAAGGACAGTGAGGACCTTAAGTGTACTTTAGGAAAAAACAAAACATCTATGAAATAATGAGAATGCCACCCAAAAAAGGAGTCAGATAGATGGTGTGCTCAATCAACACAAAGACATTGAATTGTCCAGCACCATGGAGCAAACATTTAATGCAACCTGCTGGTCATTTTTTTAAATCCTGGAATGTTGTTTGCTTGCTGACACGATGGCACACAGATGCTCCAGTAGCAATTTGTTTTAATCCAATTATGTGTGAAGGTGAGAACACCTTCGGTAGCAATGTCCTGCTTTGTCCTACATGGTCCTAACGTGTGGTTTGTTTTTCTCATTGAAATTATTATTCTTGGAGCTTTTGGCAAACAACGAACATTTTTTGTTCTCAGCATAGCAGACAATACTGAAGAAAGCATCCATCAGAAAGTAGCTTTTTTACTGGGGGTCCAGGTTGAAGATCTCTTTGCTCTCAATGAGTATGAACTCTACAATCTGGCTCTGGTACACCATGTTAATCGCCATGTTTCCTGCATCCGACTCGGACCACATCAGCGTTGGGCCAAAAACAATGCTGATGCCCTGAGTGGACATCAGGTTCTTTTTTGAACAGGCAAGAACTCTGAAAAAAACAACACAAAAACAGGAGTCAAAATTTGACTTAATAACAAATGTTCTGATTTGTTAATCAGCATTAAGACAGGCTCTAAGTGTTCCACACGAGCCAAATCTGAGCTGTAATTCAGCATTTCAGCTGTGTTTTAGGATGATCTCAATATCTCACTCATGTTTTGAGCATAAGTGTATCATAAGGTTAAGCTTCACCTGTGCAGATGGCTGAAGAGTAGCTTCATTGTGTCCTGGTTGGGTTTCGGCAGCTGTTGTACCAGTTTCTTCACAGCCTGAACCTTGACTTTGGGCTCTTTAATCTCTGTTCAAACAACAGCAGTGGCACAATATAGAACTGAACAACTAAACAGACAGGTCAACATTTGAGCACTTTTATCTGGGCTATGTTGACAACGGCTGCATGGGAAGGAAGTTTTACATGGCCCTGTACTTTGAAGCTGGAACTTCTCATTTGCCAGCTTCTTCTCTCCAGTTCCACTTGATGTTTGAGGCCCACCACAAAGAAGTGACTGGAGACATGAACAAAAAGCTTCCAAGTGCAACCCTGCTGAATCATCTTGTGAGTGTCAGCACCGGTCACTCTGGTGAAAGATTAAAGTCCAAGACGATTTCTGACAAAGGAAGAGTTGAATGTTTTTCTGAATTTACTCACTCATTGCCTCCACAAACTGCTGAAAAAACCTCAACGGGAACAGTGGTTCCGGCAGTTCTCGGAAGAACATCTTGAGGGCCCCGGTGATGACATGGATGTCTTCCCACTGACCGTGGTCCAGGACCAGGTCCTCCTCTGAGCAGAGAGAAGGAAGCTCATGGTAAAAGTTTTGTGATAAAAATTTTTGTGGCATTTCTGTATTTTGTTTTTCAAGAAAGTCCAACAAACCCAAAGGATGCCCCACTCACAGCTAACTTCAACCGTGGAATTAGGAAAGCATCTTTGTGTTTAATTGTTCACTACAAACAGTCACGTATTCGGAATAGCTAATGGCGGCATTCCTGAGTGAAAAACTCACAACGTTTGTGCAATCTGAATTGCTGGCTTTGTTGAACAGTCGCACATATCCAGAAATTACAGGTTTTTTTGGTTGAATGTCAGTGAAGTGAACTAATTGTTCAACTATTCAATGGTTATGTAGTGTTTGATCATATTTTTAAGGATATCATGATGCAATTGCAATCAGTCAGGGCTGGTGTTAGTTTTCTGTTGTGTTCACTTTTCGAATGTTGCTGCATGTATTAGTTTGTTTGATAGACAAAAACATTTTGGAGGAACGCAATGAGAAACACAAACCTTGATCCACAATGAAGCGAAGCTTCTGAATGGTGGCCAGATTCCCACTGATTCGGTAAATCCCATCCACCTCCAGGCCTGAACACACAGCGTGTGCAAAGGTTTGAGTGTTAGGGTTACATTTGAGTGATGTTGTCAAGTTTTTGTGTCAAATCTGTGTGTTAGCTTTACCTCTTTTTTCCACAGCTTTCACACAGGTCTGAACAAACTTGGGCACAGTGGTGCCTTCTCGCTCACACAACGTGAGCAAATGGCAGCCAAACACTCGGTCTGCAACAGACAATTTACCTCCAATGAGCATAGTTTTACACTGTCAAGTTTCAAGCTCATATTTTAGAGATATGCAAGTTGTCCTTTTGAAACACAAGACATGAAGCATTTTAAAGCGCCTGCTTCATGCATTCTTCTGCAGAGCGTTAACCCTCAGCATCCTGTCCACCCATGATGAAGAGAAAATTATTTTTAACTGTGAGTGTTACAGAAAAAAACCCTACCATGAGTAGTTCATGATTTGTGAAACAAAAAGATTTGAACAAAAGTGAAGATTGAATTTAATTGTTTTTGAAACTCAGAATATCACAATAAAATGGCATCTCTAAAACCAGAATGAACTGTTTCATTTAATTTATTTTAACTGCATTTCTATATCTTTTTGTTGGACAAAGAGGAACAAAAAACAAAGATAAATAATCTAAAAACTGTTAATAAAAGTCAAATCTAGAAATTAAAAAAATAGAAATCTAAAAAGTGAAAATTTAAAAATGTTAGAAAAAAAGAAAATCCCTAAAGTTTAAGAAATTGATATCCTAAATTTGCCCTTCCAAACAGTGAGATATCAAGTTGTTGTCTTTCTGGAAAAGAAATCCAATCCATGGTTCTATGTGCAGTTTGTCCTTGTTACTCAAGTGATTAAAATTCTGCTGTGAAAAAGATAAAAAGCAGAGTACCTCAGATGTTATTTGAGGACTGACTATCTGCCACTCAAAGCGTTAAATGTGTGGATCAGGTGGAAACCTTTAATGAGTCCTTTTTCCTGTAGCGTCTTCATGGACGGACGTCGGCTGATGAACTTCTTCAGTCTGTTCTTCACTCCGTTCTTATCATTGCTGTCTGAGGCACTGTGTTTCAGCTTTGCACTGCCGAACATGTCTACATAAAGGTTAATAGTAAAACAGTGCAAGCACAACAGTTGAACACCTCTCCTACAGACTGCTGCAGCATCACTGTGGAAGGGAACAAGACAGGAAGTCTTTTCTGCCATAAAAACAGGACTCTGGCTGAAAGAGAGAATTCCCTTTTGTATATTTATAATCTTAATATCAATGATATTCTGTCATCCACCCCTGTTCAAATCTCCTCGAAGTGGCCAACTTTCAGGCTTATCATTGCAACGTTGAAAGAGAAAAGTTCAACTGTTTGAGTCTGATTTCCAAAGTTTCAAACTCTACTCACAAAGGTGTGCAATTGCTGACTTCAGTTTTGCACAATTGTAATTGGTAGCCAACAAGCAGCAGTGAAACAGTAAAACTTTTGACTCCTGTCAGACAAAAGATATGTTTTTGCTGAACTGCACTAAAAAAGATTAAGTTTGACTGGGGTTCAGCAACATTTTCAAAAATACCCCAATTCAAGTCCTCTGGTATGTGACAGGTTTTTTTTCAACAGCTCGCTTGTTCACGGGGGGGGGGGGGGGGGACAAATGCTGAATGCTGTTTTCTATTATCACAACAATATCGGTCTTTAAGGACTTACTGATGGAGCGTCGGTGGACTGGGTGACGTTTTTTGGTGCTGGGGGAGCCCGAGTCATATCCAGGGAGTGAGCTGTGTCTGGGTAAAAGATCTGTGCTGTTTGACCTTCTTAAGGAGAAATCTCTGGCCTCTTCAGACTGAATGAGAGAGAGTTTCAAAGCATCAGAAAAGGTTTGCTTCCCCTTTGGTTTATTGTGCGATCACACTGGCACCTTCTCCTTTCATATCAGAACGAACTCTGTTTTTGTCTTCTGTTTTTAGATAATTGGTGCAAGATTAACTAAAAGCCCTAATCGTGTGTGCCTAATTGCATGCAAGATAGATTGATGAGTGTGTGAAACAGGTCCAGAAAACTTCCATTCACAAGCCTTGACTACAATATACGCAATAATTAATTAACATATGAATGGAAATCTTTTATTGTTGCACAGTCTAACACATGTAGATTTACATCTCGTGAAGATAATTGATGTTGGAGAGGTTTGTGTCAAATCCAGGACTGACGAAGACTGTATGTGTCTGCAGATTCCCGTGTCCAAGAATATGGATCATTCAGAATGATAATAGGAGCTACTTCAATTTACAGTCCTTATGTCTTTGACCATTATAGCAACTGAATACTGCACACCTATCTGCTGTCTTCGTTACCTTTATAGTTTAAACAACAGCACATAAAATATAGTTGTAAACAGGCCCATGGGACAATACAACAGCAGTGCTACTCTGGTTTGCCTCCAAACAGTCCCAAAATGCTTCATGCACAATCCAAGATGGCGGTAAATGTGTCTCAGCTAATGGAATGGTGTATGTAGTGCTGCAGCAGGAACAACACTTTGAGGTGTAGTAAATCATAAACTAGTTTATTCACATGAAGTCTTCCCAATATTTTGTTGATTCTTTAGAAACACGAATATTACATACTTATGATGGAAAACATGCTGAATGGAAGAGCTGCTGTTTTCTTATTATGAGCTTTCTGCATGGGTTTAAAGCACAAGCCTGCAGTGAATCACGCCTTTGATTTGATAAGAGAAGAGCAAATCATCGCATGTCCAACTCATCATATCTGCGAGTGTTTTGGCAATGTATTGTGAGTTCTTACTGAGGAGCTGACAGCCTTTCTGATGGCATCGTACCATTGGCAGGCAGTGGAGAAAGTGTCTGCCTGAACAAGGTATTCACTACCCGTGTTGGTTGTTATCTGAAACAGTGGGACAGCAACATATCACAGAGTGTCACATCCCACTTCAAGCCAATTATAGTTTATTACCTGGAAAACATTTTTTCTGCTGGTTCTCTCCGTTGTCCATCCAAGCACAGCTCCATGTAGTTGGACCACGTCTGTCTTACCACCTGATTTCTGTGCACAGAGGGTCAGAGGTCTCACACTTTTTAACTCTTCCTTTGCATTGGGCAGGGTTAAGCTGTGAGACCGGCTAAAGTAGAAGTGGAAAGAGGTGAAGCTATGTCATACCGATGCAATTTCATGCTTGTCTTTGCAAAATATGAGCTGCTCCGAGGTCAGCATGGTCCACATGGAGATCCAATTCTTCCTTTGTTTCTTGCCACTGTCACAGATTTTAGCCACATTCATTTGTTCACCTTTCATGTCCAACTGTAAACACACAAACACAGACAATACTTTTCATACCTTTACATTGAATTCAAAAAGCCACTTTTGTTTGTGCAACAGGAAATCAACAACAGCACAGTTGACTATGTAAAACTGTATTTGAAAATTCATTCTCAACTATCGAAACACTATTCACTTATACTCAGACTCCAACTATTTGTTTGTACTGTACTGCAGTTGGAGCTTTCTCTTGTTTATGGATCATTTTTGATTTTGAACCCAACTTCAGGGAAAACAAGTTTAATTTAATGTATATCAGGAGCACAAGTGAAAAACACTGAAATGCATTCACAGCTGTGAGCCCAATGTTGTCATACATAAAGTAAGGCTGCTAATGGGTTTTCTGTGAGAAGGTTGCACGCTTTCCCTGTTTGTGATTCTTTTGAGTATTGTTGTTTCTTCCCAAATCCAAACATGTGCAGATGATGTCAAGTGTAGTCTCCAAATTCTCTCTCTCTCTCTCTCTCTCTAAAATAATGGATGTGTGATTGTGCATCTTCGAAGTTTGCCCTGCAACGGACTGTTAGTCCATCCGTCCATGCTAAACTAACTTCACCCACGTCATTTCAGATTGAATTCAAAGTCCTGTTACTTTTAGACGCAAAAGCAATTTTGGGGTCCTCCAAAACAAGACAGCCTGCTGTATAGCGTTGTAGTTTCCTGATGTTCAGTTTGTGCTACAATGCTAAGATGCCACAATAGCATTATGAACAATCACGGAGAACAAGCGTAGCTCGGTGATGCAGACAGCTGCTGAAAAAAATGTTCAAGTCAATCTTGTACAGCTGCCAAGACTCTATTCGGACAGGAAACCCAAGAGAAGTTTCACAAGGCAAATTCAAAGTGAAAGGTGCTTCTTTTTAAATATGAAACTTTTGAAATTTTTCACCAGGGCAAAACATTATGCATACCTATCAAAGTTTTGGACTCCATTCTGTACTATATAATTACCAAGAAAACGAAAATATTGGTTTGGCAGAAGGTATTTTGAAGAAAGAGGAAAAACACACATTTTAAACTGTAGAGGGACATTTCAGCTGTTTATTGAGGGGATGTTTAAAGCATGTTCTCACCAGAGATTCAAATGTTGCTTTTCTTCCCACACCAACATTGTGTTGGGACTGATTTCTGCAGTGCAAAGAGATCTACAAACACAAAGGCATCTTAATGTAAATCTTAGCTGTACGTCTGTAGGAAGAAGGCGCTATATGCATACTTACAGGTCTTTGGGCAAGGTCAGACTCTTGCAGCACCATAGACTTGGACTGGCTTTTGCGGTCTCCAGAGGTGTGAGAAGTCCTAACACGCAGCTGCACAGCTGCCTGTGCAGCAGTGGTGCTGTGCTGCACAGGTACCAGGGGCGGCTGGTTCAGGGCACTCTGCAGGTTCGTGATTCTGAGAAAGAAGGATCAAAGTGATTTGATCATTTTGCTAATTTCAATTATTTGTGCCGGTCACCTTTTTATTTTTCAATGGAATGAAACTTTTCTGATTGTTGACATACCAGAAATAGACAATCAGTCTTTTTCTTTTAGCATACCGACTTTAAGTGCAAGATTTAGTCAGTTACCTCGGTGTGCTTGTTCAATTTGGAGGGAGCATTTCCTGTCCTGGTAGTGAAATGCTGAAGCACCTTTTCACCCTCGACTGGGAGTTTGGAATTCACGAGTTTTTTCGCCACCATATTTTAAAAAAGCGTATTTACATGCCCTTAACCTGCAGTAGCTCCCTACACAAGCAGGTGCCAAGAAAAATATGGTTTGGATTTGGTTTAAATTTCTATAAATGCTTTATATTCAAAAACAGTTTGATTATGATAATAAGATATGAACTTCAAATATGTTTAAAGAGCAAACCTGACTCCCTAATGTGAACAACACTCAACCAGTTAGGCTCCACTATTAGTTGTAAATGTGAAGGGTACCAGTATTTGATCAAAATGTCATACTGGATAGCATATACCCCATTGCTGAAAAAACCTAAACAAAGAATTTACCTTCTATCAATATTAACAGTTTCAATGGTGATAAACACATATTTGTAGGACTTCTTTGACATCCTGAGTTGTAAACTAAATTGAATATTCTCATTCTGTGAAAATTAGATCATCACAGGACAGAACAACTTCAATAGGATGAGTTATCAAACAGGCGTAACCGGGCCAGGAGCTGCCTCGACCCCCCCCCCCCCCCAAAAAAAAAAACAAAACACAACCCGAACTAAAAATGGCAACATTATTCTTAATCAAAAACATCCAAAAGGATGCAAATAGAAAGTGATGAACAATAAAGAAATGCATTAATTTGTAAAACTAATTCATTACAGCATAAAGTTTATGATTATAGTAAATGTACTCAGCTAATTTGCCTCTTGTAATGTCGGCAGCATACAGATGTCCTCTAGAGCAGCTTTTAAGATCGCCCCTGCTTCCTGGTGTGTCTGTTGCTCCCCCACTCTACTGCTATGTGCTCATAACTGCTGCACCACCACGTCCTCTCCGTCTTGGCTTTGAAAACTCACAGCTTTAAACACAATGCTCTTTTTTTGTAGATTTCAATGTGCTGCTGCCTCCTTGACTACAGTTGAAATGCATTTTCACATGAAATAATTCCCAATTGAAAATATGTGTTCATTATAAGATTTGTCTAAAGTTCCAGCAGTTGTAATTTACTAACTAATTTACTAACCCTAACCCTAAGTCTGTGCGATTGAGTTTTTTTTTTTTTCAAACAGAAAGTCTGTCAGACATTTTCCTGCCCAGTTTCCTGTTTGCAACCTCAATTGCTTCATGTCAGTTGCACAACATTTCTTCTACCAGCTAGTGAGAAAGAAATCACCAAACAAATAAGTCTAATAGTAAAACACAACAACAAATATAGAAAAAATGCAAGTTTACAGTTTGTTGCATTACAAGTGAGAGGAATGCCTGACTTTTTAGGATGCTTCATATTTAAAGGAATAACTTTAAGACAAAGCTATTTATTCAAATGCACATCTGACACATTTAATGCTACATCCAGCATGATTTAAAACACCACTGTTAAATGATGTGCAGAACAAACACTTTTCAATGCTTTGGACTTTATTTATGACATGTATTTGTTGAGAAATAAGGTAGGCACTGTGATGAATTCACAGAAAAAGTTGTGTGCAAATAAATGATTCCCAAGTAGACACGATCACGACACGAAATAAAATTATTTTCTTTTATTCTTTCAGTCTGATAAATGTTTGACAAGTCATGTTGATAATGACAACTACTTCTAAACATTTCCACTTCATGAAGTGGAAATGTGATAAACATTTGTTTGAAACAAACTCAGAACAGTAAAGATGTGCAGTTTACAGGGAACAGAAGTCAAGCCAATGATTCTTGAGAAACGTCTGTCATTTTATGAATATGGGTGTACATTTTAATCTGGCGACTGCTTTTACAAGAGTGGTATAGTTTATACTAACACCTTGAAGTCCAACTTGTGATATCAGTCATTTTTGAACAACCTTTGGAGCACAGATCCGCTGTTCTGTAGCAGTTTCTATTTCCTTCATGACACAAGTTAGTGAAGCCATAGACATTGTTACAAAATAACTTCATACAGATGTAAGCAGGTGTAAAGCAATCTTTATAATGAAGAAACAAACCGATGATTTTAAGTGTACCTACCTTGTACCCGCCATGTCTGTACTACAACTGAGGAGACATACAGAGTCAGATTGACTGTTAGAGGAAGTAAGATTCACCACGTGGTTTCTTCGAACTGTCTGTCACACAGCTGCAGCGTCTGTGTTTGCTGACAAAACCGAGACTTTAACACCAGAAAGCTCCTGAGTGATTTGTCTCCTCACTCAGCAGCCTCCCACTGCACAGCTTCATTCAAGAGTCCCTCCGCAAAGCTTTGTGTAACACTGTAGATAAAAAAAAAGATTTTGACACCATAGTGAATAATGCAGGAATTTATTTTTACATATTTACAAAAAAAATAAATAAATTCAACATTAACAAGATTAGGGTTAGGTTGGGGGAAAAAAAACTGTCTCCCTGGATGGGAGGCAGTGAGTGCGCGCTCCACCAATCCGGAGGCCCTCCCTGCACAACGGTACCCCGGGCGCTGGCGTCGTCGACCGTAGCGGACCTCCATCCACTGTCCGTCCATCACGGTAGGTGTCCTTGTTTGGCTTCTTGTGTGTTTTTTGTGAAAAAATAAAAACAAGAGATTTCTCTCTTTTCTCGTTTTTTATTTTTCCAAACAAAATCGAACTGGATATCAACAAAATCGAACTGGATATCAACAAAATC
>JAUESE010066001.1:6636-16763 GCA_032274725.1 Malacoctenus triangulatus
GCTTTATTGCTTTATTGCTTTATTGCTCACATGCTTTTATTTCCTTAGACCCAGTTATACACGCATAAGCATCATCAACCCAGCTACCAAAAAAGTTGTGAGGATGCAAAAAAAATGTCAATCAGTACTGATTTTCATTCCATCCCTCCTTTGTGGAGGCAACATTGAAAGCAGACACACTTCACACCCTTACAGATTTCCCAGGCTCTTTTAGGGGTTCAGAGCTTTTTCTTAAGCAACAAAGATCATCATATATCCTATCCAGAGGTTCCAGGATCAACCCTGGTGCCCCCCAATGGGAGACAACCAGAGGGGCTCTGAAACAGATGTCCATACCTCTTCTCTGTTCCTTTAAGATTGCAAGTTATATTTCAGACCATTTGCTTTATACCAGTTTTTGATTTTGTTCCTGGAAAACCTCCGACTGCCAATCAGTAACCTTACTGCTAATCCTTGGTAGCATTAAGCTTCATTAGCTCTCTGACACAGTGCTTTAATGCAGCAGCTACAACTGTTTGAGATGAGTTGCTGCATTTAAAGTGAAAAATTAAGAAACTATATCATATATCTAGTCAACATCTGACATGTTGATGATTGTAAAGAGAATATGAGAATGTGAATAATGTTTTTTTTCCCCATTTTACACACTACACACAATGAAAAAAGCCCATTTTGCCATTTGTACCAACAAACATATTGTCAGAAATGAAAGTGGATCAACTGATCAAATTTGAAGTAGAAAGTATAACGACCACCAGAAATATGCCAACTGTTCTGTTCTGCCACAGTTCAGGGTGTTGCTTCATTGCAAAATCTTGAAAAATGAGTTGAGGGTGACAGTCAGGCCTGCAGTCACAATTCAGTGAGTTTGTCATGCACAACCCTGGTGGAGTCGCTGGAGGTTGTCACTGTGGTGCAGCCCTTCTTTTTGCTGTGAACCTTTGAGGATACTTTGTGGCCCTTGCTAATGCGAATTCCTTGACAACCAGGAACATCACTGATTGGGGACAGACCTCCTGCTTCCTGAACCAGCCTTCCCCCACTACTTGTTGGGTCTTCAACCATTAAAACTCTCTGAGATCCTGAAAGCCCTCCTGACTGGAGAGTACCACCTTGAAATAGGCAGGGCTGGCTGCCTGTTAGTGCTTTCATCGAGCCTGCAGGGACTTTGCTCTCAATTACCATCATGGTACAGGGGCCTGAGAAGTTTCCTGCTTGAATAATACCGGCACCCTGAAGCCCACCATTTTCCCTCAGCACCATGCTATGACCTTGGACTTGCCCGCTGGACAACATGGTCTGTCCGTGAAACAGCCCATCTGAGGTAGCTACAGGCTGGCCATCTTTGAGTAGGACCATGCCTTGAAAGTTGGGAGCTGGAGCCTCAGTAAGTAGCATGGTGTTTTGAACCTGTGGCTGGACAACATAGTGTACCGGCTGAAACATAGAAGTGGTGGTGTAGTAAACAGGCTGCTGCTGGTGGTGGTTCTGCTGTTGCTGCTTCTGATTTACTTTCTCTGTTCTCAAAGTAGTCTTTACATTCCGCTGCATTGTGCTCTTTTCCACAACTGGAGAACATGGCGTTGCCTCTTTTACAACAATCTTCTCCACTTTGGAGACGTTTGGTGGCACTTGTGGTGGAGGGTTCACTGCCTGCTGGATAGCCAAAGTTGAGGCACCTGGCAGACTGGTGGGCAATGGCTTGACTTCCTTCGGAACCTTCTCACCTCCACATACTACTGCAAGTTTCTTGAACTTCAGACCGAGGTCATCAAGGAACTGGAGGTCATTGTCAGGCTCAAGGAGGCTGCAGCAGCCAATAGAGCCAGCAGAAGAACCCTCACCCTCATAGTCATGCACCAACAGGCCATCTTTCACTCCAAGGTCGTCGTTTCTGCTGCTCGCCTGTGGTTGGACAAAAAGGAGAAAGGACCCAGAGTCATGAATGGTGTTTTATTATCTGAGTGAACATAGCCACAACACCTTGGTTGACCATAAGGTTCTTAGAAATGTTGTCAAAGGCCTAATGTCGTCATCAGTACATTGAGATAATAGACATGTACTATCACCACTGGCAGGTAAAATACAATTGTCATTTCTTTTGTTTAAAAAAAAACAACAGAAAATGTATTTTTAAATTTTGCTTCATTGGAAGTTTAATGAAACATTGCAGCAAATGCTCAAATAATTCTGTGACTACTGATGAGGACATAGACCTTTTTTCTAACCCACACACTTTCTCCATAAACAAAAAATTTTTTTTAAAAAACCCAAACAGTGGCTCAATTGGCAAGGCTACAATAAAAAATACAAAGTAAAACAAAGTCAGCTTAAGCCAAGGAAACTGACAGGGAGTTGTGGGAAAACATGATGGGATTGGAGTGGTGGTCCTGATTTGTTCACCCTGCCAACACTGCAGCAAATAAACCACACAGGTTACTATAAATCTTTCAATTTAGGCTAATATATTGATCACGGTGTAAAATATCAGTCATCCAAACTGAAGTTTTTGAAGATATAGTACATGCTTACTTGCATTGACTCTTAAGGCTTGGCTACCCAGCACCATCCTCACCTGATTGTAATATTGTTCCAGAAAGATATCAGGCAAAGCCATGCCATCGTAGAATTCTTCATCTCCTTCCATTTGACTTTCACTCGTCTCTAAATGGAAGCCACTGCCATTTTGCTGGTTCACTTTCCACATTTCTTCTCTGTAGAGGCTTGAAAATCCTTCTTGGTTGGCACCTTCATTGATTCCATCCACGGATGTGACTAGTCGCTGGTAATTCACTGCTGCTGAAACTTTTTGTGCTGTGCCCATTTGCAGGGCAGCTCCATCGATTTGGGTTGGCATGTGCAGCAGCGGTACCTCCTACGATTGATCAGGGATGCATACGTTAGAAATGTCAATACATGGAGGAGGCTTTAGAGCGAGCGTGATATCAACTGTCGGCAACCACAATGTACAGTGCGTCCATAAAGTATTCACAGCGCTTCACTTGGTCCACATTTTGTGATGTTACAGCCCTCTTCCTAAATGAATCCATTTTTCCACCTTAAAAACTCTAAACACAATCCCAAACTACATGATGGGTTTGTTTTGAGGAAATGTTTGCAGATTTATTTTTTAAAAATTTGTGGAAATATGCCTTTTCTTTCATCAGGGACATCAGACTCCTTTTAGTTCAGGGGTCCTATGCATCAGAATTAGATTTAAAGAGGGCCGGACCCATGACATCGTTCAATATTTTAACTGAAGACAAGTTGTTTAATGACTGAACCGCTGAAAAAATATATACGTAACAAAAAAAGTTTGACACTTTGGAACTGGAATGAAAACCATAGTAATCCATTAGAGTAAGCTGTTAAGGTAGCGAGCTCTAACTGATCTATTCTTCAGCAATGCCACCGCCATCTGTTGTTCAGTTTTGAGTCTTTTGACTGTGTCATGACTTGTGGGCCTGATCAGGCCCTCAAAATGATCTTGAGGGTCTGACTTTATTCCTTTTTTTTGAATCCCATTTGGCAGGAATTTAAACTTCAAGTCTTTCCGAGTATGATGCTACAAGCCTGGCACACATATTCTTGGGACATTTTTTTCTACTCCGGAAAACCTCAAGCTCCATCAGGTTGGATGGGGAGCATTGGTGCACAGTGCACAGACATTTTCAGACCTCTCCACCGATGTTTGATCAGGCTGCAGTCTGGGCATTAGATGGCCACTGAGAACAATCATTCTTAACTCTTCTGTGTGAGGGTCGCTCACCTGTTTTTCTAAACCAGGTCTCATCAACTTAATGGACCCTAATTGAAGGCTGTGAACATTCATCTACGTCTGCTTGCAATACATTTGGTAATATTTTCCGCATAGAACATTTGTTTTTATTGTGAGTAAAGTTCTGAGGAAAGTAAAAAAAGAACCCTTTTTAATAAGGTGATAACTGAGCAAAACCTAGAGAGGTGAAGCACTGTGAATGCTTCACAAATGCATGTGTCCTAAAGTCTGTTCTACTCACCGTGTTCTCTCCTTGGTGCTCAGTACGATAATTAATGAGATGGGACTTGGTGTCGAAAGGCATTTCAGCAAAGAGATCTGGGAAACCTGCAGTGCCTCGACACCAGCAGAAGAGCAGCAACAGAGGAGCAACTGGGAAAAAATTGAGTTTAGTTTAAAAGCTGTGAGAATCTAAAACAGAAGCATGTTTGAGTCTTTTGACTAATTGCTGTCTCTGTCACACAAGATGTTATCTGGAAGATCTTAAAGAAGCTGGTGTGACACTGCAGTCCATCCTCAATGTTACGTCACTGGCTACCAGCTCCCTATTTTTTCTACTTTACGATAGATATTGACTACTGCAGACTTGAAACATCCCACAAGAAGTGGATATGACGGTACTACTATCTGGCACTTGTCAATCTCACTGAAATCCTTAAATAATCCTGTTTTTTCTGCTGCATCTTCATGGAGGCCCTTCTTCCACACCAAAAGCCCCAATGAAGAGTCAGTGCTGCCCATCCAACTGTCAGTCGTTATCATTGCCACTCGCTGGGGGTTTTTTTGGACTCCCCCCTCCCCCCCAAAAAAACAGACTTAAAAAAGTTAGGTTCTACAACTGTGCAGCACCAAGTCATGCAGACGAATCCACTTTGAGAGTGAGACTATCACTCTGGACCAAAAGACAGAAAAAAAAGAGGAATTTCCCTATTTCACGATTTCAAGACAAGGAAACTTTATTGGCATTGGATCAGACTTACGGAGTAACAGCAACAAGCCCAAAAACAGCATTCCGATGCCTGCAGCTCCCAACGCCACGTTTTTGTTCTTCTGAGCACATATCCCTTCGTCATCACACGTACAAACTTGGACCATCACTTCCTGTGGTTCTGGACATGCTTGTCCTTGCTGGTCCTTCACCATGAGTTCCAGCTTGTAGGATCCAGGCCAAATTAACTCTTGAGCTCTCAAGATAGCTGCAGTTTCTGCCAGACAGAACTCAAAACATTAGTTGCACTGAAAGCAGATATGCATTTTTGTGGAATTAAGGGCTTTGGGAAGAGTAGTTTTGATTGCTAATGTCTTGGATGTTGTAGAAAAAAAACTAAATGGCTTAATCCAAAATGAATCATCCTAAATCGGAAAGATGAGAAAACAAAACAGGGTGTCACATCAAAATCAAGTTGGGTGTCAGGGGCTTGTTGAAATTCTCCTGGAAAAGTTTTTTTTTTTTTTTTAATAATTTTAACAAACATGCTAGTAATTTACAGTCCCAAATTCAATATTAACTGGTAGACTTCCCTGGCAGTCACTGATGTATGTGCGAGTGAAGATGCTATTGGCCTCACCATTAAGATGTTCCACTCGCCATTTTCCCTCAGTGTTTTCTGGAATGATGACAAAGTCAAAGGGAGCTCCATTGGGATCAGCATCTTCATCCCGCGCCTGTACAATTACTGCATTCTCAATGGTGCACAGAGTCTCAATGTCGCTCATCAGGATGGGGCAGTGGTCATTGAAGTCTTTCACTTGAATAGCGATGGTGCCGGTCGCTGTTGTGCCAGGCAGGTCTGTGGTGGGGGAGCAGAACTCAGATTCTCTGCATCTTTTAGATTCAGACCCTTTTTTTTTTTTTTTTTTACAAATGACAACATGGTTGAGTCAAAGTGCACATCAAGCAAGTATTGGCAGTGAAGGACAAATCTGTCAATTGCAACAAGTGGAGTCCGCCTGGTTTTGCACCTTCAGACTTATACAACTAAGCTTAGTTACTTAGTTGGAAATTCAATTTTCTCTTCTGCATGTAGACTGAAGCAAGACAAGAAGTCTGGCCTAAATGATCACTCGCACTTTGAGCTTAGCTCAACGACTGTGTGCATGTAAATGTACATTCATCCACATGGAGCTTCCCAAATCCCACACCTGCTCTCTCACAAACTACTGTTGTAGATAGAGATACAAAGGATGGAGAGGATGAATAAACGGAAAGATAATACCTTCTGAAATGCAGAGAACTTCAGCAAAATATGTCCCATTGACAACAACTGGAGATTCTCTGTCAGGCATTTTGTTCAGTCTGATTTCTGCTGTTTTTGGGTCGATGGTGAGCCAGTTGTCAGGGTCTGAACCTTTGGCGTACCTAAAGGTTACATCAGTGATGTCAGTCATTTTTGATTTATTCTAAACAGACATTTCAGAATTATACACTTTATTGAAATATATCAAATGGTTACCTGACATTCTCAGCTGGTCCAAGAGTGTCTCCATCTATTGCAGTGTATTGGGCAACAACAGTGTTGATTTGAGTGGCATTGCCTCCCTCGGTGATGGGAACAGCTTTTACTTTCGGATCAAAACGTGGTCCCTCAGGCTTGTTCTTCACCTTGATTTTGATGGGGTAGGTCTTAAACACCGTCCCACTCGATCCTGATGATGCCCCAGAACCTGTTCCTGCACCAGTTGCCCCTCCTGCACCAGTTGCTCCACCTGCACCAGTCGCTCCTCCTGCACCAGTCGCTCCACCTGCACCAGTCGCTCCACCTGCACCAGTCGCTCCTCCTGCACCTGTTGCTCCTCCTGCACCAGTCGCTCCTCCTGCACCTGTTGGTCCAGCTCCTCCTCCTGCTCCTCCAGCTCCTCCAGCTCCTCCACCGCCTCCTTCACCTCCTCCGCCACCTCCACCACCCCCTCCACCCCCTGCCCCTCCATTTCCTTCAGGTCCGTGCTGCGGTGCCTTGTTCCTTACTGCCAGCCCAAGTTCAAGGTTTTTTACATCTTCATAATCCACAGGCTGCCAGGTGACACACAACAACCAAATACTTTAATTTAGTTGCCATCAGTGCTGGATATAAGCTTTTCTTCACCTGTGCTCCAGTGCCAGACAGTGCGTTATTTTCACAGGTGCCACTACCCTGCCTCCTGGTGACCCTGTCACAGCTTCAGGAGTTTTGTCTATTTGAGGTGACCATTCCAGCCTGGCAATTTGCATTACATAAAATACATTATTGTTAATTCTACAGACACATAACATGTAAACTATTTCTCTCGACATAATTCGTCTCTTTGAACTTGGCCTTGCTTTGTGGTCTTTTTTACACCTAAATTGTTGTAAGAATTTACAATGCTCAATCTTTTTGAATACACAAACCGCTCACCATTCAGGATAGCACCAGGGCACAAGTCAAAAGACATAATTTGTGCTGTATTGGTATGAGCCAGAACACTAAAGCTCAACAAATCAAAGCTGCCATCAGAGTTTTTGTGCATTATTGTGGAATAACAAAAACACCTGAAGATAAAGTGGTCATCTCACGATTTGACTATTGTTCAACTCACTCCAAATGTTAAACATATAACATTTTTACAGATTATGTGTATATAACTACAATGCTGATACCTTGTCGAGCATCAGGATGCCCTCGTTGGTGTCAGGGTCCGTTGTGATGCTAAAGAGACCGGCCTCATTGCCCTTGACGATATCAAACACTGCTTCCCAGTTGTCGGTACCCTCCAGATCCAGGTCTTCAGCCTTGATTCTCATCACTTCCACACCAGATTCATTCTCTTCAATGCTTCCCTCATACTGAACAAAATATTACATTTCAAGATAAAAGTAAGATTACATCAGATAGTAGCTTAATTTTACCAAAACCATTAACATGTCACATATATTGCCCATCATTTCTTGGATACCAAAGAAAAACCTGGGATATGAGCACATGAACATTTATTGAAGTACATTTATAATTTTTCAGTCCCTGCAGGATCTTGCAAGAAAAAAAACAACTTCATTTTGTGGCCAATTTTCTCCGAAATTGCATGAATTTTGCAGTATGGAACGTGCAGTATGTGTTTGTGTACATGCACTCATGCACATTTACAGGTGGGATGACCAGCTGAAGTTACTTTCCCAACGCTGATCAGCACTGGGAAGTGTTTCCGTATAGGATGAAGCCAGGGTGCCAGGGTAGTGGAATCATTCTCAAACACGCCACAATGAAAAAGTTGTGGTCCAGGAAGGATTTGCGTTTGTTTTCCATGACAATAATACTTGGAGTTATACTATTTTTCCTGAACTCTTGTACAAAAGATTAGGAAACTGTATTTTGCATTTGAAGGGACTGATATATGTGACATGATGAATATGACATGATGAATATGACATGATATATATGACATGATAAATGTAACATGATAAATATGACATGATATATGACATGATAAACATGACAAGATAAATATGACATTATGTGTAAGACAAAAAGAAAAAACTACCTCATCTTTCTCTAGAGTGGGGAGATTGTCATTGACATCATGGACATTGATGGTAACTATGCCAGTTCCACTGTGCCCCCCTGGTTTACCATCCAGGTCTACACCTTTCACTGTCAGAATGTACTGATCTTCTGTCTGAAATAGAAGTGAAAAATAAATTATGACAGATTATGATTGATATGTCTTCATTCTGCACAAAGTGGGACAGTTATTCAAAGATGGCTGCCTCACTCCCTCTAACTAAACCTTGTGTATTGGTCACAGGTCCCCAGATGAATTGATTCAGAAGACTTGAAATTGGCCAAACAAGATGTGTCCTCTCTTTGTGGCTACACCTCCTGAAAAATTCCCTGAAACCACTTCCCACTGGACAGGGCTGTCTCTTTGTCCCAGGCTCCTGTCCTTGCTGCTCCACCCTCTGTCTCCTGGGGTCCGGACATCTCTCCCTTTCTCCCCCAGTTGCAAGAGCTTAAGCTCAGCAGGCTATCTGCCTCCCTCCCACCTGCCCTGCAAACTGTGCCATCTCCTGGCCTCAGTGTGCACTTCTCTTAGCCAGTTCTCAAAAAGCACTAAAAGCTATGCAAAACCAACCTTTCATGTTTGCTCTCTGTGACTTCACTGTAAAAGCAAGGGGTCAATCTCTTTGCGGTGTTGCTAATTCTTCAGTAAGTAAAGCTACTATTGGCTGTTCTCAAGGATGCTAAATAAAATCATCACCTAGTTTGCATAATGGACAATTTGTCAGGTTGGCTTCAGCAGTTGGAGAATCATTTGCATTGGTTTCTCCTGCCTCTTTTGACTGCAGCTGGCGAGCAGCTGTGCATCCCTTCTAAAGCTCAGGTAGGTGATCCAAATCGTGTGGTGATAGTCAGAACCAAACATGCTTCCCTGTCAAAGTCTTATTAAAAATAAAATCCAGAAAAACAGAAAAAGTTGCGAGATTGAGCAAAAATTTGATTCAGATGAAATTTGGAGGATGGGTGTGTGGTGGTAGGAAAGGGACTCAGCTTTAGTGGTGACCAAAATGATGGAAAATGTCTGACATGTCTGTGCCGTGTTATAAGCGTTTGTGGCCTTTTAAGAGAGGACAGTGTGTAAGAGGTCAAGGCAGGAAAGGTTAACAGGTGTCTTGGCGGAGGTTTGCGCTCTCTCCTCCTGCAACTGAGAAGAGTCGCTCACACTGAAAAGTGGAACAGGAGTGATCAGACTTTTTCAGCTGCAAAACAATCTTTGCCAGTGATGATTTGGATTCATTCTGTGCTTCAGATGTGTAATATATTTCTGTATATATTATTTATATTCATTTATATTATTTATATAATAATAATAATTTAATTATTATATTATTTATATAATAATTATATAGGTTTTATAAACCTGTATAAATAATATATATATGTATATCATTTATATTTATTTATATTATTTATATAGGTTTATAAAATGGATTAAATAGCCTATTGAAGATATTTTACAACTTTAAGTTGGAAAAAGTCCCCAACAGACTATTTCATTGGTTGAAAAATGTCAGCGTAACTATTATAAGTGGATTTTTCTCAGAAAACTACTTTGTTTATAACGAGCTAAACTGATGACCTGCAGCTGTCAAAAACCTAAGTAGTCTGGATGTGGATGACTGTCTTAAGTCATTGAATGCCCGAAAAATCATAACACGCCACATATAAGCATACAGGGGCATAGCTACATCTTTGACGTTTATAAGAAATCAAACCATTTGAAAATCGGTTGAAAATTGAGACAGATATAGTTATTTAAATAGAACATGCTCATTGACTTTAATGTTATTCAAGGGGCGAGCTGTCTGAAGTAAGATGGCCGCCGTGTAGCTACGTCG